>NW_022261715.1:364496-377125 GCF_009602425.1 Actinia tenebrosa | reverse complement strand
TTTTATGCAACAATGGAGAGGGGGGCACACAGAAAATCTGATTCCCATAGCACCATTACAATAAACATAATGGAAAACAAGGGAAGGGTGACTTTTATGCAACAATGGAGGGGGGCACACAGAAAATCTGATTCCCATAGCACCATTACAATAAACATAATGGAAAACAAGGGAAGGGTGACTTTTATGCAACAATGGAGAGGGGGGCATTCAAAAATCTGATTYCCATAGCACCATTACAATAAATATAATGGAAAACAAGGGAAGGGTGACTTTTTATGCAACAATGGAGAGGGGGGGGTCACATTTCTGGTATTAGTAACCAAGTGAATCCCATTCCCCTCCCCCTCCCCAATAGAAAAATGAATGGTCTTCAAGTCATTTAAAAATTAGGGAAAAAGGCCATTCCTAGTTTAAAAMGCCAATTCAACGTTGCAAAGAAGGCAAAAAAATATTCACTTACACAAGACCAAAAAATGGATTACCTCATTGTGACTTATTATAGAACACTCAAAGTGCTTTACTATATTTTTATCATGTTCATTAAAGAGTGGTTCATATACACAGCATTGTTCATTGGGAATCTGAAAGTAAAAGTAAAGTAATTGGTCACTGAAAGAGGACACAGTGAAAAGGAAAAGGTAGGTTATTGAGGCACAATCAATAGTGTTGGGATGGTGGGGAATCAAATTGGAAAAGGGTGGAGATGCTTGTCGTACCTTTTAGGGATCCAGATCTGAGATTTGCTACCAGTGTTGCTAAAAGGACTGAGAGTAAACCAATACCTCTTAGGGTGTATATCCATGCCCTTCTATATATGGGATCCCCCCTGCTGGTTCTGYGTCTTAGGGACACCACTGAATTATGGATTGCTAGATTGTTTACACAGTAACATGTTTGCAATACATACCATTAAAAACATCTTTAACAATAACAAGAGAGCAAACTGATACTTAGCATTAGGGCATGTGCGTATACAGCCAACGCCATAACAGATGATATCATCAAAATGAGGCAATAAAGGATTCGGTTTCTCTTTATCTTTTAATGATTCTCGCTCAGAAGATTCACTATTATTATCTTTTATTTCTTCACTTTTTGTAGGTATAAATAGATCTGAAAATTAAAGTCAGGCAACATATTACTTAATCAATTAAACRCAATTCTTGGGTGAATAAAACAAATAATACATTCATTATGAACATATTTTATTAAGACTACGAGCGGTCCCACCTTTCCTTCCAAACTCAGTAATGACAAGTGTGTTTGGATAAGCATAGATTGGAGCCGAGTAAGCAGGACGAAGGGGGAGGACTCGTTTTTATTGAGTCTATTGGGAAAAGGGGGACCGCTCRCAGTCTAATATTTTATTCACTTCACTGAATGTTGTCAGTTTGCAAATCCTTGGCTTTACAGCAATATTCTGTTGTTCTTTTTTTAAATTTTAGGGGGGAAAAGGAGAGATATTATCCTGGAAAACTATACTTCATTTCTTTGTCAAGTATGACAACATTTGGCCTGTTTGTCTGCTCTGTGAATGGTATCTCTGTCATCACGTTGATATAAGACAACTACCGGTATTGTGCAATTTCTACTATTTTTATGTGTATGAAGTATTTTTGCTAATAACTGATTAGAAAACTGATTTTTTTAACCACATTTGTGGAAATTAAGCCATGCCTCTTTGTGAGCATAAAGAAGAAATAGGATTGCTAGCTGAAGGATAAGGCTTATTGCTGGTAAAGTTAGTTTTGTGCTGCTCTCCAAGCAAGCAAGAGAGATCACAGAATGTATGATCACGATGTAATGTGCATATTAATGTTTGAGAGGCAAAATGTTTTCACRGAGTTGGATCATGATCATATGGTTTACAAACACAAACCTTTCAGGCTTAAAAAAAAGTCACTTTCTTTGATTTCATCACTACAGAGAAAGTTGAATGAATCAAATAACATTAGAAAAAAACAAGTAGGGGAACATTAATTATTTTAGAAGAGGGGAAGGAGAAGACGACATAATAACAATGATTTCTGTTGTCGTATTGCTCATTCTACAAGGGCCTACAACTGTATATGATCTGCAATGTATCTTTAGTTGTTCTTAGGAAGGGGTGGGGTGGGGTAAGGTTGGAGGGGGGGGGGTGGTTATTAAGTTTTTAGCCAATAAGGAAGAGCCATCAGTATTTTCATTCAAACCAACGTTCTGTCACTGAGTAAGGCTGAAAACCAACAATGGGCAGGTAAAGGACTGCAAATGATCATATTAGCCAAATATGATTTTCTGTCATGTGTTGCCTAGATCTTCACCATGACATAAATATGTGGCAATACCCCTTAAAACACAGACTGGAAATTAATACCGAGAGCTTGAATTTCTAAATGTTCTGTGGGGCAGGGGTGCACTTTCTCATAGCCCCAGATTAGCCCTCCTCCCACTCAAAAATATCCACAGTCCCTGCAGGGTCTCAACATTTATTTCTTAAAGAGAAGGAGGATTGTTGGATATATTTCTATGATAGTCCTGTACCCCTCACGATTTGTGAGACAAAATTACTCACCGAAATGTTTCTATTTGGGTTATAATTCTATCTATGTTGCAATCTTCCAAATCGTTGTCACTTCCAGCGTTCTTCACAGTCTCTTCTATCTTACTTTTCTTGGTATTTCCTCTTTTTCTTTGCTTTCTTCGAGGTACCAGCTGAAACCCTCCTTCGTCCGCCATCTTGAATATTACTGTGGAACCCAGTCTTGTTGGAGAGTATCCACAGGAAACCCAATATTACCATACTACATCAGCCGTCGATAGTATAGATCAAGCTGAAAATTCTTATAAAGTAAGGGACTGGTCGTATGGGGGGGGGGGGCAAAATCAGGGGTGGGTCACATAATTTTGAACTCCTTCAAAGGGTTGGGCTGTTGATAAAATTTGACAACCAAAAAGGGTCGGCCATTACAAAATAGAGTATTATAATTGTCATCATCAGAATTTCTCAAGGAAATTTGTAGTTGCAGAGGATCTGGTTAGGAAGTATGTAGAACATCTGTAGTACCTTCGAATGAAAAAAATTAAAAGGGCAAATGAAAAGAGAAAAATTAGAAAGCAGAGAAACTTAAAGCATACGAAGACTATGGCTGGAAAGACATCCAAGACAGCGGAATGCTTAAGAAGCAGAGACCACAGTCTTGGACCTCTTTTTAAAAAAGCACAACTTGCTCAAGCGCAAAATGTACAAAAGTGAGAAAGTCCAAGTAATAAATTATTGGCTGTCTATGCAGCTTTTAAATACTACGACAAGTACAACAGAGGAAGAGCATGAAAARGAGGGTACTTCACGCGAGGACACTGAAGATGATGATAATTCATATGAGGACGTGACTAATGAGGAAGATTTGGATAGCGACGAAGAAACTGACATTGTTACTCATGAAATAGGAATTACTGATAGTGAGGAAGACGATGGCAGAGAGAAAGAAGAAGCCCAAACAGTCAATGTTACAAGAAGTGGTAGACGTGTGCAACCGAGAACCAAGGTTTAGGGAATGAGATTGAATCCCTTTTTCAGGGGTGGGTCATCTGCAATTTTGCTTCTAAACTGGGGTTGGGTCATCACATTTTCAGCATCATTTTATGATGGGCTAAGATAAAAAACACTGATTCTATTCTGATTTCGCCTCCCCCGCCCCCATCGATACTTTATGATGACCAGTCCCTAATTTAAAACAAATTTTCGAGAAAGTGACAGTAACGGTTACGGTGCCGTGTACCAGCTTGTTTTYCCCAAAGGACAGCGAGAAATGATTTCTTGAGTTCACGAATTAGAGAAAAAAAAACTTGATAACGCGTCACGTGAAACTTCTCTACGGCCCCTGTCAAAATATTTGACATGATCAATCTGGCTTTGAATCCCGCAACACCAAGAGTGAGTAAAGTGGCAGCCGGGTCAGTAGACCAATATCAGCTTGTTATTTTATTTGTTTAGCAAGTACAGCAGTGGCACTGCATGAATGAGCAAAGAGAAGGTCGCGCCTCAGGCAGCTGCTATAGCACAGCTTCAACCCTTTTGCCCGTTAAGGAAGATTCGATCCTTCATCTTCTCAAATATAAGAGGGGGTTTACTTTGGGCCACATACGACACTGTCAAGATATCCTTCACTAAAAAGCGAAAAAGTAAGACTGGCCAACATTGACCCGGCCCTTTGGTGTTGTTTCGCAGATTGGTACTGAACATATGATTTCTTTGACCATAAATGTTTTTTATTTATGGTCCAAGAAACATTTACTCGGTCTGAAYAATAATATTGACCTCCCATCATCATGCCAGAAAAAGAGCGTTCGACCACAGTTAATGGAGCGGAATGGTTTGGAAACCTATTGTTCTAGGGTTTTTTTGGAATTTAACCATTGTTATATGATGTTGACCGTGTGCACAGAGAAGGAAACGTTGTTCTGTTTGTTCATAATATCATGGAATATAGAAGTTTTTCTCTAAAAACATGTTCTAAAATTGTTATTATTAATTAATTGATCCTATATGATTAATATTAATTGTTTATTGAAAAGGAAATAGCCTTGCTTTCTTATTTATCATCTAGTAACTTAAATGTATCTGCGCGGAAATGTTTATCCGCATGGTTTGTGGTCATCGAATGCAAGTTTTCACTTTCAAAATGTTTATAATGAAAATAAGAAATAATAAGGAAATGAGTATTTTTAGCCATACTTGCTTTGGTTCATTGTGCACGGTCAGTATCACGTGATGGTACGGTTAAACCTCAAACGCAAAACAATAGCTTTGTTCTATGAAGTTTCCAAACCATTCTCTCCAAGGGCGGATCCAGGGTTTTTTTGAAGGGGGGTCTCGGGGGTAAATTTTGTGGGCAAAGGAATCCCAGTCGCATTTTTACCACAGGAAGCCCATTTGACCTCAGGAATGACAGGGGGGGTCGAGACCCCCCCGACCCTCCCCCTGGATCCGCCCTTGCTCTCCATTATCTATGGTTCGACCAACCTCTGCCACAGCAAGCTGCCCCTTACCACATTTTCAATCGTCAAAATTCGTCCTTCCTTATCTTAGCTCCGTCCTCGAATATACCTGCTTCTCTTCRCGTTATGGAACAGCGGAAAGAAAAAAGAAGTTTTAACGGCATCCACGCAACAGTTTTACGTACACRCGTGTCCTTTTTTCATTCAAAGTCTACCTTGGCTGCCTTGACCTTTTTTAATGTATGCTGTCATTCGTACTGAATGTCCCAGAACAGTACTGTTTCCCGCGCGCTAAGGATCGCAGCCAAGAACATGRCGGGAAATGTAATGATTATGATCTTGCACACAGCATGGAAACTGAATGGCAAGTTTGGTGAGTGGGTGGACTGATTTCTAATTATTGATGGCCATCGACTGACAAGAAAATTATTTTTAACTGGATCAATTGAATCCAAGAAAGCCATCTCTATAAAATATTAAAGTAGCGGTTTTAGCCTTTCTCACCAACACTTCATAAGAGCAATTAGAAAGTTCCCCCAGAGATTTGTATCAAAAAAAAAAAAAAAAAAAAAAAGAGCGGCAAAAACCTTTGAAGTTACAATATTGGTGGCATGCATCCCTTCCGACGAGAATGAAGGGACAAAGGACGTGGCCGCCATATTGGTTGACCGTAGACAAAGTCACCACCAATTCTTTTTGTCAAAGTCAACCGAAATGGCGTCTATGATKTCATATGCACCTCACGTAAAAAAATACTCACTTTCCGTTCACAAAAAGCTTCCGTCGTTAAGTAACAAGTTGTCTTCTGATAATGGATGTAGGTTACTGTACTGATAAGACTAAGATGGGCGCAAGGTTTGGAGAGTCWGGTTTTGGAAACGGCACCAGAGCAAAATGCAGACTCTCAGCTGACCCGCTTGCATGATCCACGTGTAGAACAGATTCTCATCAAGCCTCGTGATGTATTTGTATTTGTTACTTTTGAGACAATAAAGTCGCTCATTAAATTTTAAGGCTTAGCAGTCGAATGGATTCTATAGGGGAATTCCCCGTCAGAATGGGCTGCGGTCAGGAAAAGTCACGACCCACCCAAAAKATTTCCTTGGCCCTATTATCTACTGATAGTGTAACTACAAAGGAAATACTTTGGGAGGAAATACAAAATGTGTTCCAAACCAAGATTACGATGCGTAAAACTCTTTTTTAAATATTGATTTTTCAACTTGCAAGACTTTTGGCTGAAGACAAGATATCGAGAAGAAYACTGTCAATGCTAAAGCGCAAAACGTGCCGTTTTTCATAACATTGAAGCAAGCTTTTAGTCCTTCCTTTTAGTCCTTTGAACATAACCAATCTAAAGTTCATGAACTGGGTGGGTAATAGAATGCATCATCCTTATGTGGAATGACAGCATCACAGCTCAACCATGATCTGGTTCCAAACCTGCCATTAGTCAAAATTTTAAAACTTCAGTTTGGTCACACAGATGTTAACCAAAGATCTTAATCTGATTAAACGTGATTGAACAGAGCTCTATAGAATGGTTCTTGCGGCGTCTTTCCTGTGACCAACTTCAATCATGCACATCGGTCAAAGCTAGCAGTAAACAATTAATTTGGAACAAGAGCCTCACTTTGTTGTGTGGCGRTTTTGTAGGGAAATTGCAAAATTTCCTGAGATTTCCTGTGAGGTTTCGTTTGTGGCAAAGCCTTCAGGTTTAAGAATAATTAGCGCACCATCCCCAAGACAATCTTTAAGAACTAGTTTTAAAACGTTTATAGAGCTCATGTTTTTGGAACTGTGCTTTTATTTGTGTTGTCTGGTTTTGTAACATCCATGAAAGATGCCGTCAACTACGACCTACTGATAACCTATCGTAATTATAGTTAATATTTTTTTGTCATTTGTCTTTACATTTTCTTTTACCCTAACTACCCTAGATTGAATATATCTTGTAATTTAATGCCTTGCTTCAGGCTATTGAGCCCTAATTYAAATAATTATATAACAAAGTATTTACGCTAAGTTCACGCTCTATATAGTACACTGACGTGATTCGTATTTCTTACGTAATTATAAGTAGAAACACGACCCTACTGAAAAAATGGATTTTAAGACGCATAGTATAAGACATTTTTCTGTCAAATCCTGGCATGTTTTTCTTRTAGTTTTATCTTGAGGTAAAGAGTTTTCTTATTTTTGTCAGYATAATGTACTGTATGTACACGTTAACTAAGAAACGTGACTCAACCTCTACGTCAACTCTTGCCCTCCTGCTTCCTCCATAGTAATGTTCCGTTCACTGATTATGCTTGCTCAGACAACAGCCGAATAAAAGATAAACAATAATGGAATCAAATTGGTCTGGAGTAACTTATTAAAGTTCGAAAATCAATCATTATAAACTAGAAAAACTTAAGATTTAAAGCAAAAGCAAAGGTTTCGCCGGTTTTGAAACTTGAGTAGAATTGTTTCTAATTTGTTGCAGATTTTAAATCAGTTCCAAAAGACGAAACTACTTTGTTCCTGGAGCTGTAGTACACTATCTGCAATACAATACTGATCATAATAACTAATAAACGCTATCTTGATAGTTATTCACTAATTGTTATCGTTATCATATTAATTACTTCTAGAGTGTGAGATTTTATTCTTGCGACTGATGAGACTAAAATGTACTGTAAAATGTTTTGTGTTTATAGTATCGTGAATGTTTCCTAGTTGCGTTTTCTACACGGGGTTATTGATTTTGAGGGTTTCTAGTTTGTTCCAACTTGAACTGCTGTGATCTGCCTCTGATTTGTCTGCGAAACTGTTTGGGCTATAGCTGTGCAGGCCATCCCTGTGTCTGCGCGAACCGCGAGTAGAGAGCTTTCGTAGGTTTAACTTCCATTGACAACGGATCATATCCTTGAACGCAGACCTGAACTGACCGCTGTAGAAGCAGTAAAGAACAGGATTGACGGCAGAGTTGAGAAGGATAACGAGTTGAGTGAGTTTCCAAAGTTCGAGTCCCTCATAGGCGTAAAAGTACCTTAGAGCTCGCACCACGATGAAAGGAGACCAACAAACGAAGAAGATGAGCGTAACGACAGCCAACATGTGAGTAATCTTGCGCTGTTTAGACTCGACACTGCTGATCATTTTCTTCTGCGTGTGTACTTTAAGCACTCGAAAGATTCTGTAATGCGCCCAGATCATGAAGAACAACGGCACCAAATAGATAAACACTGCCTGACAGGAATAGTACAGTTGCCTTCCTTTGTCGCCCCATGATACATTATTGACGCACAAAGAATTGCCTGTCATCTCCTCAGGAATAACTGAATATCCGTAGAGCAAGGGAACAGAAATAACGGCAGAGAAAACCCAGATGGCTTTGGTGATGATTGTGCGGCGCTCAATGCGTTGTTTTCGCGCAAGAGTCTTTGAAGCGACAGAACGAAGTCTCTCATAGCTGATGGCCACCAATGTCAGTATGGAGGCAGAATACGATGTCTCGATCAAGAATCCTTGGAGTTTGCAACCAGCGTTTCCTCCAGGCCAGTTCTTGGTGAAAAAATACACGTAGTCAAAGGTAGAGAGAAGGATAAACAAAAGATCAGCACTGGCAAGACTTGCGATGTACACCAGAAGAATGGACGTCGTGATTCTATAGTTTTTGAAACAAGTCAACAAGGCCATTACGTTGCCCGCTATCGCAACAATATAAATACCAATGTACAGAAGGCTGTAAAATATAACGAGAACCAGAGGAAATCCCTCATCCAAGCTCCCACTTCTCGTTCCATTTCCTTTTCCAGTGAAGGCCGCTTCTGTGCCATTTGGTTCCATGTTCATGTTCAAGATGTTCCTTCACCCAAACTTTGTACCTGTAAAGACGTCGATGTTTCYACACGGGAAGCCAACCTGAAATGACTCAAGTGACAGCGCAGTCGGTCCGTTAATTGAGTTTTGCTTTCAACAGCGATGACGATTTGACGAGTAWTTGTCGATTTAAGCCTGGTTAACCGCTATTAATCATTAAAAGAAAGTCATGTACGAGATTATCAAAAAACCATGCAATGTAACCATTAATATTCTATAAACTCGTGATTTGTAAATAATAGATAACTTCGAGTAGGTCGTGACGCGCGCACACCGTGACCSGTATAATACATGTGTTGTTTGCACAAGGTTTATTCTCATTTCATGAATTTAACACCCGGAAACACATCGGCAAACTTTGGTACAGCAAGAAAAATCTACGAGAAAAATATGATTTAAAAGTTGCATGCTTGTGGCAGTGACTTGCAGGTTTTCATGCAGACAGCCAAAGACTGATCCAATTCCCTTTTTTTATTCACACGTTCTGTGCCAAACCGTTCGTATAAAACAATTCAGTCAATAAAGCAAAAYGACACAAAAGAAATATAACAATGAAAGTTCTGGAAGGTTTCCTACAACTKCTGTTTACTCACGAAAGGACAGGTCATTTTGTATTTCATGACTGTGCCAAAATGAACAGTCAATTGAAGATCAAGAAAGCAAATTCAAATTTTGTATGAATAGATGGCACGTCTGGCTCAGAACCAAATACTCCAAAGATTTTATTTATTTTTTCTTAGAATAACAGTTCACTATGCGATACCGATATATTTTAAAGTAATGTCTGATTTTAAATTTAAAAAGACTTTTGGACAAAATTAATCTGTTAATTGACTCCCTAATGAATGAATAAAAACGAGGAAAAAAGAAAATGAAAGTTTAGATGATGTAAAATTAATGGCTTCATGGAAAATGTGTGTTGTTTCCACAGATATGATCATTTCAGTAATATCATCAARTAGTTTTCCTAAAATATTGTTGCCTCACTACATGTAGTGGATTAAAAATTATAAAGAATTGACCTTCCTCCTTTAAAATTATATCTTTTTGTCATGAAAGAGAAAATCAATTAATTAGTATTTTTCTCTCGGTACGGAGAAGAAACGAGGCAAGAAGAGACAGAGTACAAGAGTAATTATCATGTGTATTATACGTAGGATCAGTGTTGTTTTTCGGCACTTTAACCAACAAATTAATAAATAATGTTTGCTACATTCATGGTTTTTGAAAGAAAGGCTGTTGTCGCCCTTCATTGCCGTACATCTTCACCGCAACCGAAAGGGGGGAAATTCTCTGCTAAATTGATATGAGGAAGCGTTGTTATATCATGTAYAATAATTTCAAAACCGCCTCGTAAATGAGAAAAGTTGGGGTCATGGTGGCTGTAACCTCGTCTGGACCACTGGAAAAACAAAATATAACATCGCCATGACATGATGTATTAACAACACCATCTGGRATGAAATCCTACCGCTTCCCTGACTAGTCACCTCACCACCAACTCTCAAATTACTTCATTTATTCGTCTCACTCACATCTCATTTTCTACTCTCGAGTTGTAAAAGTCATTCGTACAAGTGGCCAGCTGTTTTTGGCTTYGGTTGTGGCCAGGGCGGAAAAACTTACAAGCCAATGACAAGGCTTTAAAAGATTACGTATAGAGGATTTGCCGAGCTTACCAACGGAGTGAGAAAAAAGAAACCTTGATATGAAAGAGAATCTAAATAGAATTACGAGGATTAAGATTAAGACTATTACTATTATCATCTAGTTAAAGATTATCCTTAGTACTGCCTTTGAACAAACTGATACCAAGATCGTCTATAGCTACTCCGATTTGTACACAAATCTTTTCATCTTCYCTCGATTTCAATAATTCTTCTGACTTCCTAATGTCATTAGAAATCAACTCTTATATGAAACTGTTGGRCAAGACTCTTTGATCAATACATCCCAAGTTTTTGTCTATTATGCAAGTGAAAATACATCATCAGACAGCTTATATAGAAACTTTGCCGTTCAAAGTATTTTTTCATTAGTTATTCTAATTTATTTTTCCATCATAGTAACTATCTTTTCAATTGGCTGTGGAAAATGTCAGTTTTGAATAGACTTTTTCCCACGCCTTCAAAAAATTACTCTGAGTTCATGAACAATTTCCTTCCTTTGTCAGTCCAAAGCAGACGAGCCATTGCTCGTGGACTGAGGAGGACAAAGGCCGGAAAAGATTAAAATGAACACCCAGCAATACGAGACACTCATGAAATAGTTTTCCTTCTGTGTAGTTTATATTTCTTATCTCAGTCCATTAAAATTGTAAAAGTCGCCAGAACGTCTTCAACTGAAGACAAATTCAATTTCAAACCAACATAGTGACGGTCAATGGCTTGACAAGTCATGATAAATTATTCATTAATTGTGGTGGAAGGCAGATCCATGCAGCTTGTTTCCTTTGTCTTATTCACGAAAAAGGATTTGTCATCAAYGGATGCCTTTACACAATGGACGGGGGGAAACAGTAACTGAGAAATTGTTCTTTTGGTAAACTCTGCAACGATTTTCGACGGATCGAGTAAAGAAGAGTGCTCAAATATAAAATACAAGTTCACGTTCCTTTTGGTAATAAGCACCTCAATAATACCCTTCTATGCCAACTGCGGTAAAGGGGAAAAAATAAAGGAGCTCTGAATCAAGAGACAGGTGCCGAGAGTCGAGTATATAATATGGTAACGTGACCATGAAAGCATTGGATAGCATTAGAATTGAAGTCGTACACCATTTTCGTAATTATTACATGGTTATTTGGAAGGAATCTTGCATGCATAGTGWTACAAAATGAGCACTTTAGTATCGTTGACGTAGCGAGAGCCGTACAAGAGTAGGAGGGCCGAACATACGCGTTTTGGCGTTTATTTCTTCCAAATCTAAAAGCATTGCCCGAGGTAATATAGGGAAAAAGTAAGATTTGCGTCTTGTAGTCAAACTTTTAGGTGTGAGTGCTGTCTGATCGTGAAGTACCAGCTCAGACACAAAAATCTTGTTATTATAAGTATATACGTGTTATAATTATTACAACACGTTTCTATACAGGAATAGTATATGCTATACAGGAATAGTATATGCTATACAGGAATAGTATATGCTATACAGGAATAGTATATGCTATACAGGAATAGTATATGCTATACAGGAATATATCAAGTAAGAGTACCATGTGCGCCGCGCGCTCAATATGCTTTACTATCGTGCTGTCGCAACATGTTTCATTTCACCTGCGTAAGCCATACAACAATCCTGTTGTAAGTTCAAGGCGTCAGCTGGTGAGCATTAGGAAAAGAAACAAGACAATTCTGTAGAACTAAARATAATCATCAAAAATGCAATGTTAGCAGGACTTACGTTTATTCATTTTTCACTGAATTCATATGACTTATATATATGTATATATGCAAGATTGGTTTATGCCGAGAAAAAAGGTCATTRACGTGTTTTTTCCTGCTGCAAAACACCAGTGTTTCAGTGTTGACAAGGTGGTTTGACAGATGTTCCATTCTCGAGTTAATTCCCAAAACTGGGAACCACCGGCACGAGGGACTTTGGCTGAATCCATGCAGCCTCCCTTTTTCATTAGCTAATGCGATAAGGAAACGGGAACTAAAGCAGAAAAAGAAGAACYGATTTTGGAAAGAGTCACTAGGTCYGTGAGCGAAAGCGACGGTAGTGATATTCTGAGCATGYGCAACATGCACGGACATCTTTATTTTTCCCCAAGAGAATAA
>NW_022261715.1:328196-340908 GCF_009602425.1 Actinia tenebrosa | reverse complement strand
TCTCATGGTTCATTTCATCTAATTGCAGTGGTCTGTTACATTTAAATGGTTCATTTCATCTAATTGCAGTGGTCTGTTACATTTAAATGGTTTTCTCATAGTGCATTTCATCTAATTGCAGTAATGTTACAATTAAATTATTTCTCATCTAATTGCAGTGATCTGTTACATTTAAATGGTTTTCTCTTGGTGCATTTCAACTTTGCAGTGATCTGTTACATTTCAATGGTTTTTCATTTGTACATTTCATCTCTTCCCAGTGATCTGGACAATTAAATGGGTTTCTCTCTCCACTTGGTGCATTTCATCTAATTCCAGTGAACTGTTACAAATGAAAGTGATCTTCTCTACTACTGCCTGAACATTAGTATTGATTCTGTAATTTGATTTAGATACCTTTGGACGCCTGGAAAATAACTCTGCTCTAACAGCCTCCAATGTTGCAAAGTATGATGCTCTTCATACGATGATTGTCTTTAAAGAGCATTCACCAAGTAATATCACAGAGGTAAAATTATTTTTCAATTTATCTCCACTACTACTTGCCTTTCTGAGCATAAAATAAAAAACTGGTAACACACTACAAGCTATGTGATGTAAGCTGGACTTCCTGCTATTTTCATAAACATGCAAACTCTGTGTCTGTGAGCTGCATGCTGAAATTTGGTTATTCGCTGCTGTCAATCAAACCTAATCAGTCGGTACGTCTCATATTTTTGACTGGCAGCAGCGAAAAACCAAATTTCAGCGTGCAACTTGGAGACAGAGTTTGCATGGTTATGAAAATCGCAGCAATAGATCTCATTAGCTTGAGCATTTGTTTTGAAAATGAAATGAAACTGAAAAGTGAAAATGTGTTCTCAATAGTGCTCTCCCTTTATTCTTATGCTTTTAGGCAAAAATATTTGATATGCTTAACCTTTCTGCTCAGTGGTTTGAAATGGCACACAAAGAACATCCTAACTTTATCTACCCAAACATCTCCTGGAACTGTCGGTCACGTGCAGGAGCCTCCCAACACCATGGACATGCTCACATGGAACTTGCAGAGGAATTTCATTATGGCCACTGGGAGCGTCTGAAACAGATTTCACAGCTTTACTCCCAAGAGTATCCTGGCAGAAATTATTTTAATGATTTGGTGGAAGCACATTGCACTCTTAACCTGGCACAGCAGTGTGGCAGTGCATGGATAATAATTCATGCTGTCCCATACTGTGGTTATGAGTTGAAGGTTATCTGCTGGGATTTTAATGATGATTTTAAGCTGGCTGTCTTCAAGGCTGTGCATGTGTTGGTTAACGATTTTGATTCCCAGTATTTCAATGTCTGCATTCAGTTTCCTCCACTTGAAAATGGGAAGCAGAGACCACCTCTGACTTCATGCCCTAAGCTCCAGAAGATGGGGAGTGAAGACAGGATGCCTTATATTGCACACTTAGTTGACAGGGGTGATTTCAATAAAGGTACTTCATCAGATGTTTGTAGCATGAGGATTTATGGCAGTGCTATTGTGAATGAAGATCCTTTTATTCTTGCTCAAAAGCTGAACTGGTTTTGATGAAAAACCTTGTTCCCTTTTATGGTTTTTAACTCACAAGTCAATGACCTAACTTTATAATGAACACCTACCAAAGTTACTGTTGATCTCCAGACAAATTATTAGACTTTTAACATTAACTTTCTGAACTAATCCAAACTCAAACCATTGGGGCTATTTATCTGGCAGATCATATGAGATAGGTATTAAGGTATAGAGTCATATATGACCAATTTTTCTTTTGCTGTGCTTTGTGATCATTAAGTCATTTAAAGTTTGTTAAAATCATGCTTTTCAAAATGTGAAGAAACACTGAAATTTTGATTTGAAATAATAATTTTATCATTTTACGCAATTCTTACTTTCTTTCCTCTTTTCGTCCTTTCTACCCTGATCGTTCAATTAAAGTATTTTCAATAATTATTCAATGAAATTGATAATTCTAGTTTTATATGTTCAAATCAATTATTGTATTGTGGTGATAAGTGTGAAATAAATAACTATATTTATAGATAGGGATAATTCTTATAGGGATACAAGTAAAGTATATATATCCTGGTTTCCAATTTTAAACCTCTGTCACTCACACACACACCACCACATGAAATATTCTATGAAAACTACTCTCACAAAACCTGAAGAAAAAAAGGAAAAAAAACCCAGGCGAGAACAATACATCAAACAAACCCAGATTCATCTCAAGCCTCATTGTGGTGCATGTCTAACATCTATAAACCCCTGGGGGGGGGGGTACTCCCATATATGGACTACACAGGGATGATCCCCTGGGTATGGTTTCTTGAGCTTCATCATAAACAGGGTATGGAATTTCACTCAAGGTCCAAATTCTTCCTGAGTTTCGTCATATTCAGGGTTTCTACTTTAGTATTGACTGAAACTGGTTATGGTCATAAAAAAAAAAGATACTTGAGATGACATGATAATTGCCACAGGAACTCAGTGCAATTAATTATATCTTTTATCACAAACAGAGTCTACAAATTTGATTTTTTTTTGTCATAAACAGGGTACCCCTTTCAGAATCCCAGCAAAACACCCCTACCCAAATTCTGGCGGAGTACCCCCCCCCCCCCCGAGTGTAAACCCTTAGTATAAATGTGCATATCATATGCAGATACATCTCAAGCCTCATTGTGGTGCATGTCTAACATCTATTGACTCTGTGTATAAATGTGTTTATCATATAGATACATCTCAAGCCGCAATGCATGGCTTCATTATATGAACACAGTTTCCCCCATACTTCCTAAGTCTAATGTTTAGAGGAATTAAAATTGATAAAGTATAAATTGTCAGTTGTACAAAATTTAAAAACAAATATACTGAGATATAAATTTTATTGGTCAAATCCAGTTCTGTACATGTACATTTATATATTTGCCCAAGTAACATAACATGCTTTACATATAATCACACAGTTTTGATGCTAAACTAGAGTTACAAGAATAAAAAGATCAACATCTCAATTAACAACCAAAAGCCAAATACCAAATAATGCTTCCAATGTATAGTACATTTAAAATTGATAAAGAAGCAAATACAACTCTACAATAAAATAATTTGAATTTGAATCTTTCTATGAAGTTACAAAACTTTCCAATCACAAGCAGAATAGACCTTTCCTGAATTCACTTGGATGACCATGAAACAATGGTTTCAATTCGAGACTGAACTTGATTCTTTTATTCATCAAGTTCAACCTCGACTTGACACCATTGCTTCGTGATCAGTCAAGCGAATTTGGGAAAGGCCTATTGTAAAATCTGTCATGATAAAATAGGTTTTTTTATTGGTGGACATCAATCAAAGTGTTTCCATGACAATGTCAGAAAACACAAAGTTTTCAAGGACATGTGCCTATGGAATGTTGTGGAAATATCTTGATTGACATCCACCAAAACCTACTTTGTCGTGACAGCAAATTGTACAATATCGTGTTTGTGACTGGGAAGAGCTATAAACAAAACAAAAACATTTATGAATTGATTGATTTCTGTAGTAGTAAACTGAAAATGGAAACCAATTTGGATCTGTAGTATGGTTACCCTGCAAGTCAAATATGTAGTGGTGTAATAACATGATTGTAAGTTCATTATGACTATTTGATCATTTCAATACTTTTCTCTTATATTTCACCTGAAATTAGTTATTTTCTTCAGGTGGTTGATGGGGCAGGGTTCAACTGATTCAGCTTTGTAAATCAAGTCTTCCCACTATCTTCATTCTACAATAACAAACCATCTATTAAATTGTAGATCCATTCAAATGAATATATAACAGTTAAATCACCAGGATTTTTGAGGCATAATTATTGGCATGACTAAATGAAAACTATGTCTGGAAAGAGAGAAATTAGACATATATTTTAACTAAATGAGGTCTGTTCCATGGGCTGCTCAACTCATCTACAAAAAACCTTAGTGGTAAGACAATTAGATTCATTGGTTCAAGCTACAGACTGATTCAGATAGTAAACTTAATACTGTATGCCAAACTAAATATTGCCTGTTGTGCGAAATGTAATTAATGGATTAAATATGGCAAAAGAGTTGTGTATGAATCAGTTCAGTCCAGCAGTTTTAGTTTGGTATGGCAAAAACATTAAGTTTGACATGGCATGCTACATCATGCAACAATAGAGTGCCAGCTGACTTATACGCCGCTCTTTTGCCTTAATTTATCAATTAGGTTCTGAGTCAACCAATCAGAGACAAGTAAAATGGGTTATAGTTTTGGTAAGCCTTTCCCCTTTAACCCTTAAATAAATAACCTTTTCCAGGACTTTTCTTTGTAGGAGACTCGAATTGAATTTCAGCATCCAGAATGAAATTTGATTGATAAACTTTTTTTATATTTGTGTTTTCTCTCTAGTACTAGTTTCTCATAATAATAAAGTATGTGTGATAGCCCCTGGGCCAATCAATAAGCATCTATCGATACAATTTTTGCTATTTCAAACTACCTAAAATCCTAAAAATAAGTAATTGTTTATGATTCTTTTGTATTATAGCAACTGTACAAGACAAAATATATAATTTGTTTGTAAGACAAACAGTCTGCCGGCAAATTACAAGCACTTGGCTTTTAGAAATATTAATATCCTACATTTCGGCATTTGAAGTTTCTGGCAACATATGGGATCAAGTATCCACTGAGACTGTTTAATAGATCAATGCCTTCTGAGAGGCTCAGTATTTTCTTTTGAATAGGGAGTACTCAATTGTTAGTAAAGGTGATCAGACAGTTTTCAGTTCAATTTGGAATTAATTTTCACAAGTGTGGTTTCAAAGAGTATCAAAATTGATGTTATTATCCCACAAAACAATCAGTGAAATGAAAAGCATCCTAAGCTGCAACCAAAAAATAATATTGAATTTTAAAATACTCCCCACCTCGGCAGTTTATCAAGCCCCCACCCCCTCCCCCCCAAGTATCAGATGACTTGATCCCCATTTGATAAACACTTAAGTTTCAAATGCCAAATTATCGGAATATGAATATCTCAAAATTATTTGTTCTACAGTTACAATGGAAAGAAAATTTAAAATGATTCATTAGGAACTGTATGATTTCACATTCTGTACATTTGAGGAACAAAATATTGGACTATGACCCTGTTCCAAATGGGGTTGGATTCCCAAACATCAAGTTCAAGAACAGGACCTCAATCACTTGTTCCACATCTAATGGCATTTAACAATGGTAAATCTCCTAAAATAAACCCTGGGCTTATGTTTGCGCAATGTGCCTTTTTGGATGCAGAACAAAATCCTGTGATAACAGGTATATTTTTGAACGTTTACAGTATTTCTATTGATCATTTTTACTTAAAAGTATCAGGAGTCTGCCATGTAAGGGAGGTTATATAAACATAATCTTGATTAGGAGTAGGAAACTCCAAGTAATAAATCTACAATCACCACATCAGAACTCAGCTTGAACCTCTAGCCTCTAGTCTATGCTGGTGGACAGCGTTATCCGAAGAATGAATCTTATCCAGTGGAAAATTTATTGGATAACAGCATCAACTTATCCACTGGATAAGGATTTGTCTGTTGGATTGTACAACGTATAACGGGACCCTGATTCAAGTCTGTCTGCTTCATGGTTTGTAATTTCATTGGTATTTGAGGTACATCAGTAATTCACAGCATCCCACATGGCAGACTAGTGACTGATATGGTACTACGTATCATCTCTACATACATTTCTTTAGGAACATGACTAGTTAAGTACAGGAAATTCTGGCCAAAGTTCTTCAATAACTTCCATACCAGATTCCTCTATACTTCTTGAGATATTGTGGTTGATCTGAAGATCAAAGTCAAAGGAGGATAGTGTGTGTTGCCATTTGTTTCATTTCCATAGTTGGTTGTTAAAGGTGTGCCCTGATGAAGGCATTCCATTCATTGGAAACATATTTGTACTGGGACCAGTGCTAATGAACTGTGGTTGCTGCTGTTTTTGGTAGTGCATGGACTGTTGCTGTGTCATTATATTCTTCATAGCGTGTTGTTGGGTGAACATAGTATTATTGCCATACATGTTGGGTTGTTGATGTGACTGCTGCTGTTGTTGTGGGAATGGCGGCATTTGCTGGTTTTTCTGGACTTTGAGCTGTTGCATTTGCTGTTGAATTTGTGACAACTACAAAGGAACAAATCAACAAATCACTCCATAAGAACTTCTCCAAGATGGCACTTTTCACCAATAGCTTTCCTGATTTAGCCTGTATATCATTCTACAAAGCTTTTCGCTGTTGTATCACAGCGTGGGACAATCACAACAGAGCTAGGCCCCAAACTAGGTGAAAGCCCAAAGATCAAATTAGAATTTAGAAGTTGATTTTTGAGGAGGGAGGAAAACCGGAGAACCYGGAGAAAACCCTTGAAGCACAGGAGAGAACCAACAAACAACTCTACTCACATACGACACCGAGACTGGCAGGACTCAAACTCGGGTCGCATTGGTGAGAGGTGGCGCATTAGCAGCACACGCCACCGGTGCTTCCCAAAAAGTATTATTTCACTTCTCTAAAAGTATTATTTCTTTCTTCTCAAAATTAAAAAAGGATGCCTTAAAATGGTATCAGACTGATTATGTTGCAGTTTAATTTTAACTTAAAAGATGTGATGCTGTGCATGCATAAGCATAACATACGGCTGTGGGTGATATGGTGTCTGTAGAGGACTGCTCTATCTCCACCCCTTCCCTGGTTATTTTGTCACATGCATAACCTACCTGTGCTTGCTGTTGATGTGGTGTTGGGTGTTGCATCAAGTGCTGTTGCATATGCATTGGCATAACATGAGGCTGTGGATGATATGGTGTCTGTAAAGGACTCTTATACACATTGGCTGGGGTCTTGTGCATTTGAGGCTGTTGTTGAAGGTACATTCCACCAGGGACGCCATACATGTGGGGCTGTTGTGCTGCAGTACTTCCACCTCCAGTGTACAGAGCCATTATACTGTCTGCAATCAAACAGTTAAACAATACATTCATTACAACACATTATCATTATCACAAAGAAAGAAATATATGATATTGTCAACTTTATTTAGGAAGGGTGCTCTTTAGGCATCTTGGCTTGCATCTATAGGGGTCCTGTGAAATTACAACTAGTCAGCTCCATAAACAAGTTTTATATGTATGGTTCATGGAATAGTCCTACTCCATGTAGGCATAATACAGGTACTGTAACAGAGCAAAAAGGATCATTTTCTTGGATCTTGGGCCATAATTATTACAAAAGGTTAGCATGAAATCTGGCTTATGATTGCAGTACAAGTTTGTAGACCTTTAGTTGACTTCTTTGTTGTGTTGTCATCTTTTAAAAGTGATTCTTCATTATCTACTGGTGGAGCAGACTGAGTCATACTGGCCAACTGTAAAGAAAACAAAAAAATAAAAAAGCATGACATAAACTGATAAGTAGCATTTAAAGACATAATGTGAAATCATTAAATTATTTATAAATAAAGTTTCTCAAAGCTGTCATTAGTGTTTTCAATGATGTCCTTCATACTTTTTCTCATTTACTCCCCGTTACGAGTAACAAATTAAAGAAGGCTGCCTCAAGCTTGATGAAATAAATATCATGAAACTCCTCAAACTTTGACATTTAACAGAATTTGGGGTTGATTTTCAAAGCTGAAACTTCTTGCATGATAAACTTATTTTCCTTGTATGTATGACCTTTATTACCTGTTGTGGTTGTGATGGCGGAGACTGACTTAAAATCTGGGGTGCTCCTTGGAAAGCCCCAAAATCAATCAACTAAAAAATGGTGAAAACAAAACAAAAAAAAGGAATAAGGCACTAAGAACAAAGTTTTTAGGAGCAAAGGTAAGTGAAAAGCCAAAATGCTTAAACAATTAGAAAAAGGTGGAAGAGAAAAGCTAAGACTTAGAAAAAGAAGGAAAAAAACAGCAAAAGCAATGACAAATTGGAATAACGATAAGAAGGTACTAGTATGAATTTTAAGGATCCACTCAAGAAATTTCAAAGATCCAAGAAAAAGCACATTGAAGAAAATGATCATGAAATCAGGATGTAGAAATATGAAGAGTATTAGTATTTGACAATTCTTTACTATCAATAGACGTCATTTCTAGTAATATCTGTGCTTTGACTGGGGAGCATTTAACATTCGTAAGCTTGGAGGGTATTGGAGGTTGTACATGTATGTGTATCTTGATTTCTGGTTTCTGGCAGTAGAAATAGATAAAATACTTTGAACACTCGTTTTGACATGTTTTAACTATTTTTTGCCCCCCAGTCAGCTGCAAAAAGTCATGTTTTATCAATTGAGATTGATCTAATTTAGATTGATATTAAGCAATAGAAAGAAATGCATAGTTCCAGTAATTATCCATTACCCCCACCCACCCCCACATAGGAATTTTTTAATCTTCCATCCCCAGAAATTCCAATTTTCTTTCATATAAACTCCATTCCCGTATGCAGACCCTTCTCACCAAAAAATCGATGGCTCTGGTAAAATCCAAAACAGATGACCCAGATGTGGTCGGATATGTACATGCTACACTTATTCTGACTTTCAGTAGAAATTCAAACCGTTTTTTTTCTTCAAAAGAAATTCAATCAAGCTTATCTATACATTGTTTATGGAAGAGTTTATTTGTCTGTGAGTAACATTCTGAAAAAAATGAGCAATTTAGCGAGACCCTCTGATGTGTATGCTAAAGTGTTCAAATTTCAAACAACTGTAAAATCAGAGAACCAGAAACAGAAGATTATGCAAAAAATTTAAACCAATCAAATTATTAGTCGATTTGTGTAAAAGCAGGTAGCAATAGAATCAATCCCTGCAGGTTTGTTACCTCAGCAGATGGAGAAGAGTTTGGAATTTGCATCACAGGATTCTGGGTCTGGTTTGCAACAGGGGCTGGTGTATCCAGCGATAGTAAATCCACAGAAGGTGCGCTTGATTGGACAGCAGGAGGTGCAGTGGCTGTGACCCGAGGTTTCGGCCTGGATACAGGAGCTGTCGTTCTGGATGGTGCAACAACCTGTTATGCCAGCAATTAATTTGTCATTAATATTTCCCTTCTTAGCAATCCCATCCTTCAGAATCTATTCATGAACTAACCATCTGTTCATTAATCTTTAACAGGTTAAGGATAGATCAGAATCATCAAACATGAGAAGGCTCTACTAATGTGCAAAATTTCCCCTTTGGCACATTGCACCATATTACATCTACCTGTATACCTTAAAAAGATTTTGAACAGTGGAACCCCACTCTACAGCCACCCAATTACTACTGCCACCCAGTTGTTAACGGCAGTTTTGTAGATCCCAACCAAATACCCATCAGGTTTCTATTACATTTACATGTTTAATACAGACACCAGGTAGTATGCGACCTGATTGACAGGCTACCCTATAAAGCTAACCTAAAAGGCCCTTATGTTACAGACACTAGTTATCTATGCTGTCTATTTTCGATCAAATTTTCAATAGACCTCCTTGACTTGGGCATAATGTTTTCCCACAGACCACGTGTCATTCCCTTGAGAATAAGATTCTTTGTTTGAGTTGTATCCATATTCATGTGTCTTCTCATGTGCAACCAAGCAGTACCATTAAACAAAGAAATGATACTCTAGGGAATGACATGTGGTCTGAAATGGGAAAACATTACGCCTGAGCCAAGGAGGTCTATTGTAACCATCAGGTGCTAACTGAGCTTTTTACAGCCTAAATGCTATTTTAATTTCACTAATTAACTAGGAACACAATAGTGTAATATATTGCGGCATTACGCACAAAAGTAAATTTAATGCATTCCCCATACTAGTACTTTTATGCACAGGCTTTTTGTGGTCAATACCTTTTACATGCTTTGTATGGTAAAACCAGGCAGCTTTGCATTGTAAAAGGTACGTACTTTTGCACGTTGTGCTGTAATTGACAACACTGTGTTCTATCCTTTGTGTTTTTTAAGGTTTGTAGTTAGTTGAGTTGCAGTTAAGTTATTTTAAAAGTATTTTTAAAATCGTATACTTGCATAATTACTTGGTACTGTACTTTATTTATTGCACCATTTATAAAACAATCATTTGTGATGCATATTTCAAGAGCCTGCTTAATAAGGACACCCGGCTAATATGGCCACTTTGGCCTGTACCTTTGGTGGCAGTATTAACCACGTTCCACTGTACTTCCCTTTGAAACATAGAGCACATTTTAAAAATAGATTTTAGCCTATGTAAACTGTGATTTTCATGCAAGTATCACATAAGTTATAGTGTTATTTTATTTATATATTTATCTATTTTACAAGTGCAACAATACTACCTTGTCACTGAGTGCCTGTGCTGTTACAGAAATACCATTTTGCTCATCTATTAGTTTCTTTTTCTTAACAACCTGATAAAATATTGATCACATCAATTTACACATAAATAAACATGATTTTAAATCAAGGTTCGTAAAATCTGGGATAAAAAAAAATCAAAAATCCTGATGCTGAAATTTACAATATTCTAATAATGTTTTTAATATGATTATGATAAATGATGACAGCAGTGGCGGATCTAGAACGATTTCAAGGGGGTGACTGTTACCTAGAAAGGTATCACATATAATTCATTTATATAGGTCATACCTTATCCTTTATTCTTATTATTTTTAACTCCAAAGGGAGTTGACCAGTCACCCAATTCACCCCCCGGATCCACCCTCAAAATCAAATTCAAAATGGGGGAACAACATTCCAACTAATCGTAAACTAACACGCTTACTCATTGGTTGATTAAAACATTAGTTATAATTGGTTTATTCAGCAAGCATTTGTTAGTAGACTAGAGTTGCCTCTGGCAGCGTATGGGTAGGTCGACTCGAGTCTACAATGGCAGCGAAAGGGTCAAGGTACAGATGGCTATATATATGTACACAGTTTATAATAACACCAAGTGGCAAGTATGAGGTGCTGACAGCATAATTAATTAGACTATTAATTACGCAAACCACTTAAGATTAGCTACTTCATATGTTAAAAGGCTGAGTACTAAATTAATGAAGATGTATGGTCAAGTTAAAATTTCAATGAACTTTTAAAGCTTAATGACATTCATATAAATATTGTTAACTTGAGAACACTAGGAACTTTTCTATCTAAAACTAAGTATTAATAAAAAAAAGTATAAATGTTGATGAATAATTAAGGTTTAGTGATTTTAGTATTACAGTAGTAGAGTAAAGACATTAAACCTGTGCAATAGATATTAGACTAATACACTTTAGTAGATACTAATTCAATTGTTTTCTTTTGTGTCTCTTTGACTATTAACTAGTATTTATTTCACGGGTTAAATGCCTTCACTTATAGTACTTGGAACTTTTCTATCTAAAACTAATTTTATATTAGTATTTAAAAGAAATTAAATGTCAATGAAATAAAGTAAGGTTAATTATTTTTAGTATTTTAGTATTGTCTGTCAGATGTCTGTGTGAAACATTGCCTCTAAGGATTGCCCACTACAACTTTCAATAAATGTAACTTTCCAACCTACCTTTTCTGGTTTGTTGACCTTTGTTGCAATGGATGTGCTCTCCTGTACAATTGCCTTTGGGGGCATCCCATCTTTCTTAGCATATTTCTTGTGTTCATATTTATTCCTGATGAACGTTTCTACTGCCCTGTATTTACAACAATCAGATATTAATACATTCCAACTGTTACTGTTATTATAAAAAATGAATTTAAAGACTTCCAATAACAGCTGGTCATTCTTTTGTAAAAGCCAATTAATGTTAAAAGTTATTCCAATCATTGATTCCTAATTTTATGTAAAAAAATGTCTATCAAATATGTATGTATCTATAAAAGTTGTTTGTAATTATTGTTTAAAGATTTTAATGTACACCACTAAACCACACTAAATACCAATATAGTTATATTTTTAATGTTTTTTTCAGATCTTTTTGTAAAGTGCCGTTGGACCATGGGGATATTAGCGCTATATAAATCATAATCTATTATTAATTCATTATTGTCATGATTAATGGCCAAAAAAACCTGGTCAAAACTAAACACTGCCGCAAGTAACAGTCGAACTGAAAGCATGTGAAGGCAACTCTGACAGCCACTATACAGTCCATGTATGACCCCGAAGCACAGCTCTAACCAGTTTGCTTGCGTAAATAAAGATAAATAGAATTCAGCAGTGATGCCGTATTCCACAATGTGGTTCTTTATTCACCAAATTTAAATTTGGATTTAGAATACTTGACTGAAGTACAGGAGAGAATTGAAATAGCAAGTCTACATGCAACACTGGGTTCAGCAAGGAACAAATCTAGGTCTCAAGTGGTGTTATACAACCAGGGTGCTCAGGATTATAATAGCACAGCGCACTGATTCTAAAAATAAACTTGTAAGTTTGTTTGTCTGAATTTCGCCTTTGTCTTCATTTTTATGACGTCACGGTTGTGCTGCGCTATAGAAGCTGGCAACTGGAAAATCTTGCTGGGTATTTTACATGAACTTGTCTCCTATTTTGATTGAATTTCCCCAAAATTTAGGATAACGTGAGATAAGTTTGCTTGATGATCCCCACATATTCTTTACGTTTTGCTGCTTACTCAAGCTGGTAGTATTGAGAACCCTGGGTGCTTCAT
>NW_022261715.1:277113-309556 GCF_009602425.1 Actinia tenebrosa | reverse complement strand
AAAATAAAATAAAGGTAAATAAAATAAAGGTAAAATAAAGTAAAGTAAAGTAAAGTAAAACGAAACCAAACCAAATGAAATAAAATAAAATGTGACAACCCGTATTTTAGATTATAAAGTTATTTAACCAAAGTTTAGTTCAATAGTAAATGCTGGTGGGCTTTTCACAGCCAAATGAAATTTGCTAAACACCGTAATACAACGTATGAAACTTACGAAACAAACGAAGCATTCCGCATGCCAATGAGCACTCAGGGCAGAAATGTAATTATCCATGATGGGTTGACCACACCCCGCACATCGAGGAGCGAACATGGCATAATAGTCTTGACGACAATATGGCTTGCCATCTCGTTCATGGAATCCTGTATCACCAAATGGCTTTCCACACTGAGCGCACACAAAGTGCTCTGGGTGCCAGGTTTGGTCCAATGCTGTCACACACGACTGTTGGTTTTAAACAAATATCTGAATCAAATGATGAAGGTACGACATAATAATCTTAATCTGAAACCATATGATGTGAGGCAGCGACTGCAGCATGGCTGACAATCCTAAACATGAGCCTGTCTTATGGTCGTAATAAGAATATAGAAGCAAAGCAGCCAAATTTTCCACTTTGGTCAAGAGCATCTGCAAGGTTCACTCCAGAAATTAATGTAGCAAGCACCAAACACGCATGTTCTAGGGGAGGGGAGGGGAGGGGAGTGGATGTGATTAAATAATTCACGCATAACAATACAACTTACATCCAGAATAGCCCCATTGCAGTAGGCACACCGAGGTGCAAACGTATCATGATAATCCTTCTCACAGTATGGCTTCCCATCACGCTCAAAGAAGTTCCTGTCCCCAAGAGGTAGCTCACAAGCAATACAAGTGAAGTGTTCTGGATGCCATGTCCTTCCAAGTGCAGTGCAAACCTGACCAATGATTGGTTTGTTGCAGGCAGCACACACACCTTTCTTAGTTGTGCTTACACCTTGTCTGGACATGTCTGTTTGAAGGGTTCCTAGCATGGAATCCAGATGACTTACTTTGCCAACATTTTGACCTGGATAATTGAATTGTGTAAGAAGGTAAAGTTTACAGAAGGCATACAGAACACATACTACATACATATGCTTCTATCAAAAACAAAACAAACAAACAACAACAACAACAAAAAACATAAAAAAGCAACACAAAACTTGAGTAAAGTAAGGGGTTGGGCTAAGCAATATCTTTGAATGAACACCGCATATTTGCCTAGATTGCATTATGTTTGGACTGTCTGAATGTTTGTATGAAGTGATGAACCCCAAAGCAAGCTATTATACCTACATTTTTTTTAAATCAAAAAAGTTAAGCCTCATGAAGAGAACGGAAGAGAGTTTAATTTGATCAAAGAAATGAGATGGACTATTGGAAAGCATGTGTATTAATCTGCTTCCTCACAGAGCCTTGGTTAATTCTCAGGTCTGCCATCATATGTTAGTAGAGTTGCTTGTTGGTTCTTCTCTTTTGTTGTGGGTTATCTGACATTTCCCCACAAAAATCAGCACTCCCAAATTCAATCAATGGAAAGAGGTTTTTTAGAATAAAGTGAAAATGATTACAATAAATAAATAAGTAAATCATCCTTTTTCTTACATGGGCAGCACTTTACAGCCAGTGGCTAACAAACCTGTGACATTCTTTCCAGGATCAAATTGGAATTTAGAAGTTGATTTTCATTGAGGGAGGAAAAACCCAAGAACTCAGAGAAAGACGATGAAAGCACAGGAGAGAACCAACTGGAAACTCCACTCACATATGACACCAAGTCAAGGAATCGAACCTGGGTTGTGCACGTTGATAGGAAGCAAATAATGATGTTAATGAATGAATGAATGACTGTGCTACCTGGAATTTTTTTGGATTTCTGAGGTTTTGAATAATCTCCACTACCTCTGGCTGGAGGCTCGTTAGTTGTAACTCCACCAACATTGACCTTGAAATCTGACAAGGATGCCATAAGATCATCCAGCTCTTTAGTAGCACTTGAAGCAGTCCGTCCTTGTAATCCATTGGTTGGTTGTGCATGGTGATATTGTGCCTGATGATACACAGGCTGATGCACAGATGAGCTAGTGGCACTTCTAGTTGATTGCTGTGCAATACTGTCCAGTTCATCAAGCATGGCATCGACTGGGAAAAGAAAATAGTACATATTTTAAACTCACAGAATATAGGTTCTTTTCCTTACTGCGGTCTTGGATATTCTGCAAACTCAGACACAGCTTGTTGTGAAATTGGTTTTTCACTAAAAAGTACTGACTGATTATTTTTAATTGACGGCAGCAAAAAAAAAACAAATTTCAGTGTGCAGCTTGCAACCGAGTTCGCAGAATATGGGAAACCGCAGTAATAACATTGTACATGATTTTCTTTTTTTACCAGCAAAGATTAAGATATGATTATGCAGCATCGGTTTGAAAATAAGGCTGTGCATTAAAATCAAAACCATCATTGACAAAGGCTCTCAGATGGGAGACAAAATCTTTGATTGCTTTTTATTTTAGCTGGAAAGAAAAGAACATCATCTTTCTTTATATTTAAACTATTTTGACAAATATGGTGAGGTTTTGATAATAATACATGTTTCCTGTTTAATTTAATGCTTTATTTTCCTGATTCTACAAAAGGTCAAAAATAGCTGATTTACAGGTTGAACTAACTAGGAAACAATGAAACAGATTTACCGGTTTTCACAATTTGAAGCTAAAACTTTGGCTCCAGAATATGGCTAATAATATTGACCTCCCTCAGTGCCTACTCTTACTAACCACCTAATTCCTAGGAAAGGGCCTTTGAATATATCCATGTGCAATAACAGTGTTATACAATAAATCATAATCGTAAAATGTACTTAACTAAATTAAACAGTCGTAAGGAAAATGTCAAGCTGCCTCCAACTATGAAGGCCTGATTGAATGACTCATTCTTTAGACCCTTTAGATTTTTTAGAAGTGAGTACAATGAAGTCCCTCATATTGGTTGTACATGTATAGCTTAATAAATTTCCAAGATATATCAAATATATATCAGATATCAGGAGGTATTGGACCCATATCAGAACAGCATATATCAAAGATATTTGGAATATTCAATATGCATGTATATAGTACAAATTGTTATAGATCATACCTGATGGTCTTTTGTTTGTCACTGATTGTCCATTGATCACAGCTCGCTGGCTATTTTCACTGCCTCTTGGATAAGAATCGTTTACTCTTGTCTTTGCTGTGAAAAATATAATTGGATTTGAGAATATAATACCATATATATGTGCTCTCCACTCTTTGACCTTGCAAAGCAATAACAATACTCCCTCCCCACAAACAGCTGGTCTCTAAGCTACTCTGGTTCCTGCTGCTATGAAAATCAATTTCATCAAGAAGCCTAATTATGGAATGTGATTCTACATTCTAGATTTTACA
Source organism: Actinia tenebrosa (assembly GCF_009602425.1). Next base: position 306,095 of record NW_022261715.1, on the reverse strand, counting down.
AGATAATGTACAAATTAAAAACATTAGAGATTGTAATCGAGTAAATTATTTTGCTACTCTGCTATCTAAGATTTATGCTAATGTTTTTAAAAATTCATTAAGAACCACGAAAACCCACTAGACCTAACCAATAAATATATGTTGGTTTGTGAGGTTGGAAATCTGAGTAATATCGTCTGAGTCATGATGCGTCACCAGATTGTTAAGGAAAATATATGCATGTATTTGATTTGAAATTGCATAATCAATTATCTATATATTTTTTACAAATGTAAGGTCATCTTACTACATTTGGTAATATTTGCAGGAAGACATGAATATCCCAGAAAAGCTGTAATACTTCATGCTTTTAATACTGTCACACATTGTTAGCAAAAATGTAATCTTTTCATCCCAAAGTGAAACAAAATTAAAACAGTTGTATAATAAATCTCTTATCATTTTAGATCTTAACTTGGGTATACACCATTTCAATAAACATTGTCATCGCTAAAGGTGATAAGCCATTCTGACATGGAAATGGTTTCATCGAATAGGAAGAACATTGAAACAGTCTCAACACGAAGGTCCATGTTCTCACTTGACGAGAACAAGAAGCAAAAACACAAGTCACTCTACAGCTATTCTTGGATCTTGGAATGACCTATCTCCTTTCTCTTTTTGCATATTGCCTGTGGCCTTTGGCGATGACATTGTTTATTGGAATAGGTGTAAATGGGATGGGTTTTTATTCTTAGACAGCTAACAATTATTGGCAGGCTTTTTGCAACAACATGGCAAGCTTTGCCATCCAGCACATTTTCCCATACAAATGGTTATACAATATTCAATTTTATATTCAGTGCCATTTCTCCTATAGTCAACATTATAAGCTAAATCTTTGCCTTCTTACTAATATTGAGGTGCTCTTTCGATTTCTGGTGTTCATTTTGACACAACATCTCTTTTCATAAGGGGTAGGTCACATGACCTGTTGTTGCAAAAGGCCTATTTCTTTCCAATAATAGTTGACAAAATCAGGGTTTTTTTGCAGGAATTACAATGAAAATAGATGAAAATCTGAATTTCAAATAATTTAAACTCTAAAATATGCTAAGCACAATTTCCCTACTATTCTGCACTATTTTCAAAAATTTCTTCATTTTTCTGCACTCTATCAGATACTCTGTCTTTGTAATTTCACAAGAAAATTAAAAAATTCTTTCCTGGGATACACTTGATTTCCTTACATGGTGTAGTTCCAGAAATTATCCATTTCCACCCCACAGAGGAATTTGGAATTTCCAAAGAGTGGGGGGGTGGGGGTCAGAGAAAAAACAAAAATTACAGAGTTTGTATGGAAGGAAATTGGAATTTCTGGGGGGTAAGGGGGATTCCTCCGTGCAGGGGGTATGGATAATTTTTGGAACTACACAATCTAAAAATCAGTGTCTTAGTATAGGAAATCGCACGATCTCGAGTACAATTTGGAAATTAATAGACACGAGTAATGTTTTGAAAGTTCTTGTAATTGCACGAGCCTTTAGGCGAGTACAATTATAGAACTTTCAAAACATTACGAGTGTCTATTAATTCCAAATTGTACGAGAAGATCGTGCGATTTTTCGTTTATAGTTCACTCAACAAAATTTCAGTAAAAATGGGAAGCGACGCCATTTATCTTTATCTATTTGGCGGCCGATTTCCAGTCCATCGCGCAACTGAAATGCATAAAAAAGATTAGTTCTTACAGCTTTAAAATTTTATTTATGCTTTTTAAGTACAAAATGATAGAAAATAATTGTTTTGACATTGTTTTGGCCTTGTTGCCATAGCGACTTAATTCGGTACTCCTACGGAGTACAATTAATGCTATAATTGTACTCCTCTCGACCAATCAGAGTCGAGTAATTTTGTTGAGTGTACTATAAGGTATGATATAGAGAAAAGTCAAAGTGCTTTTGTATGGAGTAATTGCAAGCATTACTTTACTTACTGCTAGTAGTAACCAGTGTAAGATTAGCTTTGCTAAACTGGTGTATTTTATAAATACTTTCTTAAACCTTTTTTAAATAAAGTTTACTTACTTACTTACAAGTTCTAATCTGAGTAAAGTGAGAGTATTATTTAGTAATTCATTGTTGATTAAAAAATTTCTCAGGCTGGTCATCAAACAATGTCTGCCGGGAAATCTTTGCCTTGCCAGTCATTTTTACATTTACCTTGAGCCAGAAACAAAGTGTGAATGAGCTAAAACTAATTTAGCCAGTCACCATGACCTGCGAGCAACCATGTTATTTCAAACCCTGTTTCTGATTTCATAACAGTTATTACTTTGAATTTTTGAGCTTGATAGTAACAAAATGGTTGAATGGAAATTAAACTTCAAAGTGTAAAGCAAGTTAGTTTTTCACACAAATTTATGAAGTTCTATCCATTCAACAGCTCCAATAATACTAGATATAAACAAAGCTGAAGAAAATCCAAATCCTTAGCTCAAACTAGATTAACACCTGAATATTGAAATTAACCATGGAAATATAAAATAAAATTGCATTCAAAAGTGGCAAATGCGCTATATAAGAACTTCCCATTATTATTATTATTTTCACAGTGGCTCTTTATTCACTGAAACTTCAATTGGAATTTAGAAGTTCATTCTTGGAGGCATGAAAACCTTCCAACCACAGGAGAAAACTAACAAGCTACTCTCTCACATATGACTGAGCCCAGCTGGATTCAAACCAATGCATTGGTGAGAGGCTAGTGCTGTCACCACTACGCCACCTGTGATTCCCTTCGTTTTTATTGTTCACCATAAGCATAGTTCAAAGGAGGTTAATGTGAAGGATGGAAGATTATTCACGAATACTGTGCTTTGAAAAATGAAGTACTATATTTGCTGTCAAGTACATCCTACTTACAAACTCAACTAAAACCACTTGAAGCACTTTTGTGTGCTGTGAAAATATTCTAGTTTATAAAGACACATGTGTGACTTGATGTTTTTAGATGATGATGATATGATAAATAAGTGAAAGAACACTTTTGTATGCTTTGAAAATATTCTAGTTTACAAAGACACATGTATGACTTGATGTCTTTACATGATGATGATATAATAAATAACTGAAAGAACACAGTTGATTGGAAACTCAAAGCAGCTGCTACAAAAGTGAAAATTTTAATGCAATTTAGCTGAATATCGGGACAATCTTTTCTGCAATTAGCAAATGGGAATAAAATATAGATTTTAAAATCCTAAAAAAATTGTGGTACATGTGTACAACTGAAATGGTCATGTGTAAACAAACACTGGCATTATGTATACAATTAGTTTACACAAAAAAACCTCCCATCTTCCAGCAAAACACAATAGCTACCACAAAGTTACTACAAAAGAATTTTTCAAAAATATAATTTCTATTCAAGCAAATGTTCAAGTCTTAAAATATAACTTTGAAATTCTTTGATATGTCAGTAAACAGTTCAACAGCGTATGATACAATTATATTTAACTCTAAATCTGGTTATTTTGACGCTATGAACACATAACAAAAAGAAGCATGGTAGCTTTATATTGGAATATTGACATCTGCCTCGCGTGGCTGGATAGATTTGCATTATAGCAAGTACGGCTTAGAAAATCCACTTACACGTAGCTTTAGAAAGAAAAATCATTTGAGATTTTTTTGTTCTTTTTTATTATCGTGTGAACATTGGATATAGCCATCAACACTGTTTCCTGTCGAACTTAATAAATATAAATCCGAATCTCAGTGCTGTGGAAGTCCACAATGGTAACAAGACACAAGATTCGTAAACTGTAATAGTTGTTTGTTTGTTGCAAATTTCGATGTCTTCCAAAACAGAAGATCGCCTAGATAAAAATTATATTCATAAGCCAAATAAACTGAAAAAATCAAGAGTATTCAAGAAATTTTGAGCAATAATAAAATAAATCAACACTTAACATGGAGGATCTTAAAAGAAGGTTTGTTTTTTACCTGTGGGATCGCTACTAGGGTATTCTGGTTTGCCGAGGTCCTCTAGAAGATTGTCCAATTCAGATAGATTCATAGCTAAACTTGAACTCGAGTGAGTGGTTGTAACATCTGGAGGAGGTGGGGGGAAGTCGTCTCGTTGGGACGTTGAAGAATCGAGGGGTTCTAGTGCGTCCAACGATGGAGGTGGAGGCAGTGGTGGAGGTGGCGAATCGGGAGACGATCTTCCATTAACTGGATGGGATCCCGATCTTGTGCTATTCACTGCTGCATTATTAGTCGCTTGAAGATCGGCCAACAAAGCATCTAGAAATTGAATATTCAGCTTTAGCTTTTCTTGGACTGTAAGGTTTTTAGTTTTCCCAGGCATTCCCGAAAATATCTCAATCACTCAAATCCGAATATCCACAGCAGATGTTGCGTTTTGGTTTTTTAGAATGAAGTTCGTTCCTATTTCCTCTTCCAACGGTTGCTACTCATTTGCCTCTATTGATGTGACACACACAGCTATACATAATTTACGAGGCTTTCTACATGTGAGTACGCATGTGGATATGTCAAGAATCGAAAACAAATGCATGCATTTGTGGCCTATTAGATCGATCCACAAACAATACCACGACTTGCAGATACAGCTGGTTCGTAGCTCTCTTGAGCAATACTGCTTTCCACAAGGATCGAATAGTACGATTATAATTATATAATTGGCACAGGCGTCCAAGGGAGATTTCAATTATATGATTTGCGCTAGTACCGGAAAAATTATGCTAAAAATTGTTCGATGTACTATGAGATAACCTCAACCGAAGGAATTTGATATATAAAGATTTACGGTCGTTGGAGATCGGAATGCTCGATAGCAAGGAATTTGACGATAAAAGAAATTGTCATTTTCTGTCTGTATAAATAAGTAAAATGCTTGGAGATTTGTTTAGTTCATTTGTAAGTTTGAGGACAGTTTTTCTTCATGTCTGGGTCCTTTCAAATGAAGTCAAAGTAAGGGAGACAATTCCAATTGAAGCCAAAACGATAAACAGAATTTGTATCTTCATGATCATATGGCTTCATACTATTGACAAAATCATCACAGTTAGCGTACCACAACATCACAACCTCTTAGTGACTTTCTAAACAAAGCTTTATACTAAACGAAATTACAGGCACCAAGAAACCACTTCAAAAAGCACGAGATCATAGTGAAAATCTCCGAGAGAGCCCATAAACACAAGAACTATACACGCACAAACAAACAAACCAAAGGAAAAAAATCCAACCAAACAACTCACCTAAATCTTCCATGCCATCCATCTTTGACGCTTTGCTTTTGAAAGCTATTCCCTCACCTCAGCAACAGAAGAAGAAAGCTCAGAACACTAGACCAAACCCAGAAACAACGAACAGAGAGCCAAGAAGGTCAAACGTGCAGAAAGACGATAGTGCAACCCTCGAAATTATTCACCAAAAGAGCATTCGGGTGCGTTCGGGCTGTCAAATGACACGTCGTGACGAAGTCGGAAATATTGACGGCCATCGGTTCTTCGGAAATGTCAATCAAATAYTATTTGGGGATTCCACAAATGCCACAGCTATTATCTGGTGATTGTTTCACTCAGGGCGGGTAAAATGCGTCATTCCAAAGGATAATATATCGATTTAATAAAAGCAAAGGAATCTGTTTAGTGCTGAAAGTAAGTTATTATTTGTTTTCCTTATTCGCTTTGCAATGCTTAATAGATATGTTTTGATGTTTCATTTCGCATTCATGAATACTAGTAAACGCAATACGAATTCAAGGTGTTTTATAAGGAGTAAATAAATTAAAAATAAAACTTGTAATATTAAACACCAATTGGGCAATTGAATTTTAAATTACTATGCAGAAACATGAATAGTTACGGTACAGTATTCAACGACAAAACAATAAGCCCATGTCATGATCCCGGAAATATGATCACCGTCAAAAAAAAAAGTTGAACAAACTTTATTGAGAAGCAGCAGATTTAGAGCGGTTAATCAAAAATCTGGCTTCACAGGCATGTGACCCGGCTCTCAAAACGGAATCGCGTTTCCCTCTTGGTGTACAACTGGATTTGGTAACAAGCTTAGGCAGCTCCCATCCGTTTTCACAGTATGCCATTATGCTTTCGCCTGTTGAAACAAGAACCACTCACAATCTTATGCAGCAAGCGAATTTGTGTCTAACTTCCTTTTTTTCCTTCTTTTTCAATTGACTGAGAAGTTTTGTTCTGAGTTCAGTCTCTTTTTGTCCTTCTGACACGAAAAAATCAAATCAGAGCGACTACTAAGATGAAAAGATTAAAAAGTTCAGAAGAGAAAGGAAATGAAATGAAAAAAGAAAGAACACACAAAGCAGGCATAAAAACAAATGAAAAGAAAGAAATTCTGAATATCCGAAAACTTAGTTTGCAAATCTGATTGGGTAGCTGGAGAGTAGCCGTGGGTAAACGGGAAGTGCAGTCACAGTTCAGCAAAACAGGATGAGCATGGGCTTATAACCAGAATGGCTTATCGGGGAAGGAGATGGGAGGGGAGAGGAGGGGGATATTCTAGGAATTAAGGATAAAGAGGTTAGGATGAAGAGGAAGCCGAATTTTGCGGTTTATGCATTTCGATGCTCGCACTTTTAAAAAGTTGTTACGCATGCCTTTTTTGGTTATGACTGCATATAAACTATAGGGGGTTGGGGAAAACAATATAACGTAGTTTGTATAACACATCCTAAAGATCTTTTTTTCCGCGCTCCGATCAGTAATAAATTACATAGGAAGTAACGTAAAGTAAGCACAAAGACATTGCATAGAGAAAAGCGAGCCGTAGGCCTCGAGTGCCTTTGGCGATTCGTAAGTGCTTGTTACTGAACGGAGCCCGGAAAATAGCTGTTTTAGATTTCAACCATGTTAGAATCATCCCTCCCCTTAGACTTCAACCATGTTAGGATCACCCGTCCCCCTGGATCACTCCTCCCCTAGACTTCAACCATGTTAGGATCATTAGAGTTCGACCATTTCAAGTATGATAAAAATGCTTCATATATAGATAAGTGAATATGGCCTAACACTAACATATTTATATATACTTTGAATATGTTTTATGGTACCTTTCTAAAATTAAATTTATTGTAGATTTTGATATTATTGTTAATGATGACCTTTATGAGGTAAGGTGGTATGTGACCACTCCCTTAGACTTTATTAGGAGCTTCCCTCCCCCTAGACATTCCCCATGACTTCTTCACATTAGGTTGGGACCCTTGGTACATTCCTGATAATGATTAGAAGTATGATAATTTTTGTGAATATTGCAGTATACTTGAAAGTGGAATATGGAGTCCCCCAGAGTGGGGTTACTCCCATATGATGAAGGACGGGTTCAGTCGAAATCGTTGTTACCTCCTCTTTTAGGGGTAAGAAAGGAGAAGCTGTTGGTTTTTACCAGGTGCAGTGGGGTAGGCCAATGATGGCCCCAAACATTAGACCAGATGACACTCATCAGTTATATACCTCAACCGTGTTGCAATAAACTCCATGATTTTCGTTTTACTTGATTTATCTTGTGTTTCAAAGTGGTATCTTTTAGGGCTCAAATTAAACAACCACGCCCAAACTCTCTCTTTTAGGGGATAAATTTTTTTTTCAAGCATCATCCCTACCCTTTTTACATGGTATTATCCTGCCAGGATGGAATCTAATTATTTTAAATTTGCCATAGCCTGTCCCATTAATTTTTTACTAGTATCATCCCTACCCTTTTTACATGACATTATCCCACTAGGATGGAATCTAATTATTTTAAATTTGTGATAGCCTATTCCAGTCTGCTTATTAAGACTCAATGCAAACTGTTGTAATAAGTTTGATTTATAGAAGCAAAAAGATGCTTATATGTATGTGTTGTAGATTTAGTTCAACGTGATTCCTATGGGAATTTAGTAATGAATAGAACAGTTGCACTATTGAGCTGACTACAAGATATTTAATAATTATTTAGTATCATAATCATAATAATAAATTACAGTGTGCAACCAAAAAGTTAAACACAATGCATTTTATGCCAAATTTGTAAATGTTCATGCACTATAAAATTCTGAACACTTTAGTTAGTTTATTTCCCCCTTTTTACTCAAACAATTTTGCAATTTGATATATCAGTGTGAAAAGATTTTTATTTAACATAAAACTGGTATTTTGTTAATAAATAAAAGTGTGTGTGCTAATGCATGCAATATATTATTATATAATATTAATCACATTTATTATATTTGTGAAACTGCAGCTATATTTTTTACAAAAGAACCTTAGTGTGTATTGGCAGAATATTGGGAACAAAAGCAAATTACCTCTATGCATCTTTGTTTGGTACAGACATACCTGAACTAACTATATAGTGCTTAAATTCTCATACCGTGCTGCTAACAGATATGATTATGGTGTGCACAAAAATTTTCACATTACATAACACTGAACAGAAAAACATTTTAGGTGGATCTAGAGTTTGGTGGTTTGGGGAATTTGTACGAATCCCCTAAACTGCAAACAAACCCCTAAATGAGAAATACCAACCCCTTTTTTAGACCATATTGATTAGATTGAAGCCCTTATAAAAAGACAATAAATACACCCTTAATAGAGGTCCAGGAAAGAAGGTAGCCAAGCAGTCAAACTTTTATATGAACTCCCTTAACGAAAGTCCTGGATCCCACCTCCCCCTCCACTCCCGTCCAGAGTCTGGAGGATAAAAATCATGGAAATAGCTCAATAATTAGGGAATATCAAGAATTAGCTCAACAATTAGGAAAGATCAAGTCCATTATCATTATAATATTCTTGAATGACATGGATATTGGAATCTAATTCATCTACAAAGTTCTGCATCTCTTCCAACAGGCTTAGTTCATCAGCATTTCCTCTACTCAGCAGCTTAATAAAGTCCTTGCGGTATGGTACACTTTTCACTGCAAGCTGCAAAATAATCATTTAATCCATATCAACACTAGGGTAGATGCATATTACGATATAATGCAAAAATGTTTTTGTTGTCCCAGTGAAATTAGAGCAGTTTCATTCCCTTTAGTATCATATTATGTTCCTTTAGTAAGTTTTTTTAGTACAAAGAAATTGTGAAAAAAAGAATGTTCCCTTTCCTGCAGTACACTGAATAACAAGGGAACTCAAGGAGAAGATTATTTATCAATACAAAATTTTTGTATCATCTTATCCATCCATCTATCCACCCATGCCACCCACCCATACGTTCACCTACCCACCCAACCATCCATTCATACACCCACCCATCCATTCATTTACTGATTCCCCAAATAAAGGGGAGCTAGGTGAGAAGTTATGATTGAACACGAGGTGCCCGAGGTAAGATAATATGAACAAATGAAAGGCAGAATATGTGGATGGATGATAAAATGAGGAACAGATGGGTAGATGGAAGAATGGATGAGTAGATGGATTAATGGATGGGCGAAAAATACTGGAAGTCTTATTGTTTCTTTTCTAGTGATCTACAAATAATGTTTAGCCTCTCTTTGGGCATGGATGTATGACCGCTCCCTCATATCCAGAAGATCTCTGAGGATCATTGTAACAAGGCTAGGGTTGAGCATTTTCTTTGATGAATGGATTTGTTACAATGAAATGTGCCTCATTATTATATTCCTTCTACTGTACAGCACCAGCCATAAAAGTAATAAAAGTTCCTCATTGGCTAGTGACTTATTTCAGAGTGGAACATGGGAGGTTGGCATCACTTTTCACTCATTAACATTTCTAAAATTTGTGCATCACATATGATTTTGAGGCTCATTAATGAATCTAAATTTAAGTTTTCACAAAAATCAAAGCAACCATTCATGAATCATGCACATTTTAAGAGAAGAATCACCGGTTACAGCAAACATGGAATGTGTAGCTCCAGAAATTATTCATACCCCCTCCCCCCACAGAGGAATTCAGAATTTCTGAGGGGTAGGTGGGTCAGAGAAAGAACAAAAATTACAGAGTTTGTATGGAAGAAAATTGAAATTTCCAGGGATTGGTGGGGGTGGGTTAGATAACTTCTGGAACTATACAGTTCATGAATTACGCTTTACATCCACTATTTTCATGTATCATAGTTATTTTAGCCAGAATCATGTGTCACACATAACCTTGTGCCATCATATGCTATTTGTAAATTTATAGTACTCACACTAAAGATTCCTTTTACTATAAAGTTGTGATACTGCTTCAATGTTTTCTCATATGCAGTATTAGCACATTTGACCAAGTCCTGCTCTCCAGTGAGAACTTGCTTTAGAAAGGCTAGAACAAATTGCATAGCCCTAAAAATATAGATTATTCAAAAGAAAAGTGTTGATAAATTCAAAATATTTGAAGCATTTGAAAATTTTGCTATTCATCTAAGAAAGAAATTTTGTTGTCGAGATTATATCCTTATAAAAATAATTTTCTTGGACAAACCTTTTGAGCCACAAAAGAGCATCTGTACCAGAATTCTTAGCTGTAGTCGTCTTTGCTTGAATCTCATTATCAACGATGCTTTGTAGGACCCTGAACTTTTGTGGACTTTTTTCATAAATAGCTCTAAGTTTCTGCAAGTTCATAGTAAAATTTAAAAAAACAGTTATAAGTAGTATATGTAAGGTGGTTAAGGGTTATTTTGTGAAACATGATTTGACCATTTTTAGTTGACATGAAGATAAGAATATTGAAACATAGTTCAAGGAGTGTATAGAGGATATAGCCCCACAAGCTTCTAGCTTTTAACCCTATCATTTCTCGAGGTCACAGTCAATAAGTGTTTTGATATAAGTGTCAAAGAAAAGAAAGCAGTAACATTTGATTTTTTGATTATTTGATTTCAAAAAATGTAAAAAAACATACATTTCCGGGAAAATCACTTCCGGTATTGATATATTCGCTGAAAGCTGTTGCTATGGAAACACCCACTCAGAGTACAAGAAAAATGGACTTTGATAGTTGGTATATAACAATATCATGGCTTATTCATGGCGTGGAGAACTTTGGTAAACTGATGTTAGCAGTGCACACCAAATAATAGAATATCAAAACATTCTTATTCTAGGCTCAGTTTATATTGACCAATGATAGTAAARAAAAATTTCTTTCATGATTTATAGGTTGGTTTACTATCTGCTGAAAATGAAGACCATGCACGCAGAGCATCATACTAATATTACCTTGATGTTTCCATTAATGTCCATTTTTACTGGTGCAAAGGTCGTAGGACCAAGAACATCTGAAAAAAGGTAGTTAAACATATATCATCAACTTTGCTTCAAATCCTCTTTCTGCATTTCCAGCACTTGCTTATTCAGTACCATTGGGCTTACTCAGGTAGCTAGCGTAATTCACTTTTTTAGGCCTCAATCACCAGTAACTTTGGTACTATACTACAAGCCAGCCTCAATTGCTGATACTGAGAGGGTTGCCTCCACTGCCCAAAGTTCGAATGTGTAGTTCCAGAAAATATCCTTAACCCAACAAACGGAGGAAATTGAAAGAAAAAAATTAGAGTTTCTATGGAAGGAAATTGGAAGTTCCTGGGGGTAAGGGGGTCCTTTTATAAATTCCCGCCATGTGGGGGGTATGGATATTTTCTAAGTTGCCCAACTTACAGCAGTTGCACTGTAGTAATTGTAAAGACTTCATATTATTTAATTAATAACTTTAAAAAACGTTTTCTAACTATACAAATCATAGCCCAAACATCATGCTTTCAAAATCTATGCATCTTATCCGTAATCTTACATTCAATAACTACACAAATCATTGCAAGATTTAAGCTTAAATTTGTGCATGTTCTCTTCTACTGAAGCTTTATATATAACAGATTCTACTGAGAGAAGTGAAGCAACAAAATTTGATAAACATTTCAGCAAACAATAATGGAAATCATTACTTGAATTTCTCTCTTTTTCATTTTAGCCACTACTTCAATTGCAAGGTTTTCAAGGTCAGATCCAGCCAAAATTTTATGGGGGGGGCTAATTGAGTTTAGGGGGGGCTAATTGAGTTTCTTCCGTCAACACAATGGAAAATAACATAAAAGCCCCCCTTTGCCCCCCCTGGATCCGCCCTTGGTTTTCCCTACTTCGTTAACGAAACTTGTAAGTATTTCCATTAAGTCTGTTGCTTTGACTTAATAGAGATCTCCAATTTTGTGGCAGAGGCATGGCCAGCTCTTGCTCAGTTGGCTTGGCAAAGAGAATGATCAGCTTAATAGGTGTCTTGATGTCATATGAGGGTTGCGCTACTCCCTACCATCAAGAAGGTAACCATGGGAACCAACCATGGTGTACTGTCTGCAGCTGTCAGCCTGACACAAGCCAGTGGAAACATTATACCCACCTCTAAACTTAGCAGGGAGAGGGAGGATAGGATCAACACACTTTGAGCAGCAAAGCAAGAGGGGAACAAGGGGGTTTGGGGTGTTGTGCTTCTTTAAGTGCGGTATTTTAGTGATTTGAAGCACTACCGAATTGTGATGTTGCAGTGATCTCAAACCTTGTCATGTACAGTGTTTATGTTATTTAACGTATAATGTAAAGCCAAACAATCTGATTGATTGCGAGTTGCATAGTTTTCTTGGATTTTTCACTGATTCTATGCTTTAAAATCACATGACTCTTAAACTATTGTGGTGTCAGTGTTTCTTTGACTTTTTGTGCGTTGATGAGGTGGATTGGTGAATTTTTAAGTGTTGTTGCTGTGTTCAAGACCGTTTGATTCATGGATATCAAAGTAAATTTTATGAGATATAAATTTTAAAATGAAATTTTTTTAGTCTTCATACTCATATCAATTCATATAAATGATAACATATATTTTTTGGCATTTTACAAAACATTTTACAAAATAAATTGTGGTTGCGCGGGTCTCCTGTGTTATAATTGTATAAACATGGCGCTGGGTCGTGGATGTTGTTGATTCGGCTGGTGTGTGATTAGTAGAACAATTTAATATTTAATGTAAAGCAAAAAAAGGTGTAAAGCTCTCTGCGATAAGTTGTCAATCAAGAAGTTTCTCTGTGCAATAGTGGAATTGCAAAAACTAGTATGCAAAAACTGAGGTACCAATTTTTGCTGAATCCTTTGTTGATAGAATGTTTTTTATCTTTTTTTGCTGTTGTTAGTGTTATTGGCGTGTTTAAAATGTAATAGACCCCTTTTGAATTCCAAATTACCGCTGTGTTTCTTGATTACAGACTCATTTGTACAGGGTTAGCCTTGAGTTTGTGCAGAATATTCATGTGTTCCAGTCAAGGTCCGTTGACTTTCAAAATGTTTGTATTGTTGAAGTTGTGCATTCTTTACTTTATCATTGGTATTTGTGAATATTTGAACACTGATACGAGGCTAACCTTGTGCAAATGAGTCTGTAATCAAGGAACACAGCGGTAATTTGGAATTCGAAACTGGTCTATTTCTAGATCAAGAAATTGATTTTGGGCTAACTCAACTTGTAACTCAATCATCATTTAGCCAATCCCTTACTGCATATATGTTTAGATTGTTGAAAATTAGATTACATGGATGTAGTAATTAGATTATCCTTTTACTTATAACTTCACAAACCAGTATTTGTTATATATTTTTGTTTTATGTAATCTTATGTTTGTTAAAACTACGAGACAATCATAAAATATTCAAACTTTGCAAAACATCAAGCTGATGTGCCCCTGGTCAGAATTCAATCAGATACCGAATTCAAACAGATCCATTCATGATTACATTTCTCACTTAAATAATAATGAATTTTAAGTGCAGATTGTCATATTATTGAGCTGGAAGGATATTTTGATACAGGATTAAGACTTATATATAAGCTTACATATAGAAATATTTACAAAAAAAATTAAATTATATATGTTCTTATTTAAAAAAGAGAAGAAGAGTTAAAACCTTAGGAAATCAAAGTTTCAACAGTAGTATCTTACAGCAAATTTTACACAATGTATTTATGTCATTATCATAAGGACTCACCAAAGAATGGAACTATTTCGGTACAGGCTTTCAAAAATGGATCCGTTTCTATTCTTCCATCTTCAGGAACAGGCAAAAAACGGAACTTAGCTTCAGAGAAGAACGTCATGTCTTTTTTGTATAGCGATTGCCACAAATACAGGTGGAAGTTGGTCGTAAATCGCAGTACAATTGAGAAAATCTGTATCACGCCTGCGAACAAAACGAAAACCGAATAGTCTTTGAAAAGACTGGAACCAAAGGTCGATTTGGTTATTGTGAGAGAGGGGAGGGAAGAATTATAAGGTAGCAGCCAGCCACAAACTCATCTCAGAAACGGTAATAGAGTTATGAGTTAGAAATTTTTATCTTTTCATTCTTTAAAATGAATTGTAAATATTAATGTAGCTTCTATTTAAGAGATGAGGCGGTAAGCCGTGTGGGATGGGCTCGGAAATCATATAAGAACATGCGTAATACGAGCCTTGTATGAAACGATTGAAGAAGAGGGCCAATGGGCCTTTCACAACTTCAAGTCGCGTAAAAAATAAGCCAGCTCAACTAGAAACAGTGGACGTACTAGTTGCCTAGATGAAAATTACTCATTTGTTAAGTTACCAATAAAGTGTAATTATTATGTTATTATAGAAGAGTTCATTTATTGGCATTGTTTTTAATGAAGTAGGAACCCTGTGGGGAGACATAAAATGTATCGGGAATTTCCACAGAAGGGATTTTTTGGGATTTTTAATATGTTACATAGGGCACCTCCCTTGACATAATAATGATAAAAGAATATATTGAATTTTATTATTAGTTGGAACTGGTCCTCAAAAACATCGTAGATTGACTGTACTAAGGACTCCTGACATCCCAGTGGCCCCCGGGCCTATGAGTTGCGGACCATGCCACACGACGAAATATGTTGGACACAATGACTGACACAGACACCAGACACAGACAAAAACTTTCCTGGAAACTGATTTTAAATTAAAAATGATATTCATTATGATATAAGAATGATAAAAACTATATATTCATTCCGGAACTGACCCTGCTAAGGCCTAATTAAGCAGACGTCCGCTTATATACTTATTATTATCAAAAAAGAGGGTTGGAAATGATCAAGCCAAAAATACATGAGTAACTTGGTTCTAATCCCTATTATGACGCTATTTTCATTTTTGTTTTGGTTCCGCTTGCGAATTTGTCCTAATTTAGTCATATTTGTAAATATATATATATTTGGCGTTGGACAGTGCAGTGTTGGAGAGAGCAGAATACTTCCTAGCAACCATAGCTGACTACATCCGCACTTCTTACGTGGGCCGCCGACGTAGGCCATTATGAATTGTTAGAAAGTAATAAAGGAATACAAAAAAGTGACAATAGTTTTCGGTGTCTTTCAAAAAAGTAACGACTTCCTCTGTCTCTCGTTTATCAGTTTTTTGTTTCTATATACTTGCGGGTAAACTCCTTTTCTTCTCCTGAGTTCTGACTTTCCCGCCTTATTTTAAGGGTTAATCAATTAATAAACTGCTGTAAAAGTAAAAAGCATTTATTTAGTTTTTTTTTAAGCTAGAAAAAGACGGTACTCCCGAAGTTCATAATCATGGTTATGAGCATGATTATGAAACTTATCTTGTTCATGAGCCCCAGCTTCCATACAAAAAGAAAATATTAGTAAATTCCCACCCATATTTTTTTTAGAAGCAGGAACTCAAAAACGACGAATATCGAAGTTCCTGAGAAATGTGGGGCTATTGTAGGGTGCTGAAAGCGGTCGGAAAAAGAAACTCAAATCAAATCCTTTGTTTCGGGCAGTTAACGTTCCCGCCTCCGCCACTCGAACTGAATGATGGGAAGTGTTTTGTTCTTTCAACATGGCGTCTGAAACAGGACATACGGAGATTCCACTGAAAGAAAATGAGGTAAAACCTATGTTTTGAAGTCTGTCGAGACACTGATCATTTATTATTACAAAGTTTACTCTTTATTTAACTATGACAGGGATTATTATTGTTCAACTTGTAAATCTTTGACCGGTAAAGAGGTAAATTCTATAACCAGAAAAAATAACCCGACTAGCACGCGATAAATGGGTACGAAATCCAACGTAATTTCAAAGTCCCGTCTCAGAAATTGCCATTCTTAGAACAGGGACTTTTTGGTATGAACTATTTAAGTGCCGTTGAGTGCGACATGTTTGCGCTTTGCAATCAGAATTGCCGTGTTGCCATTCGCTTACAATTTTATTTTCTATAAGATGCAGGTTCACACACGTAAAATCGTTATTCGTTTTCAGCCGGCATGCCGCATACGTGATTACAAATTCAAACGGCATTACAATGATTTGTTCAAAATATCTTTTTGGAAACCTTTTCTTTCGAATCACGAAAAAAACTTGAGATGACGTATAAAAATTGCCGTTTGTTTTAGTCGAATCGTACGTATTTGGCCAAACAGTATTTTCGAATTCAGAACCATATATTGGCGTTATTCCAACAAGATCGTCAGTCCGAACAATACGAACCGTTTCCCCTCGCCCTTGTCATGTACCTTCAAATTTCTGATCTTGATAATGAAAGTATATAGCGTTCGAGTATTCTACAAAGTCTCCTGGGTTATGTCATTTGAAATAAAGTTTTGTTTAGCCTAGAAAGGCACTGTTATTTGAAAGACTGGCCTCGAATTTGACGAACAGTTAGTTACATATAGTTTGGCTCATACATTCTTTTGTTTGAGCTTACTAAAAATGATATGTACATTCTATAAACGAGATATGAAAGTTGCCGAGTTAAAATCTGTACAGCATTTTTTATTCAAAAATCAACTCTCAGCACTTCTACTTTTATGGTCATTTTACTGTAATGTCACATAAAGAGTTGGTCTTCTTTTCTTAAACGCGAATATCATATAGAGGAGGGAATTTGAATGGGTTTTGAAAAGCAGCTGGACATTTCGACCTGGCTTGCAATCATTATTAATTCTTATTGTTTGGATTGGACTAGTCCATTGGTTGCATTTACTATATCATAATTCATTGTTGTTATATTTTTCCATTCAAAATGTCCTCCATTTATAATCTAAATATAGATTTTTCTAAATCTAAAACTATTCTCAACTTGTAATGAGAAAAAGAAAGGGATTTTACTAGTCAAGTCTGTATAGATTATATAATATGCTATTTGGTTTCTTCTCAATATTAATTATGGTTTGAAATGGTTCAAAATATTCCTTTGCAATAATTGCCAGTCTGGGTTCATATGAAAAGTAATGATTAAATAAATTTAAGCTTATGATCTTTTATTAAATGTATTTTACTACCATACAATAATTATAACTATGTCTTTTATAATAATTTCTTCTTCATTTGTTTTGTCTGAACATTTCTTTTCCATGAACTTATTAGTACTGTGGTTTTTATAGCAGTGATATAATTTTCCTTTCATCAGAAATACAACAATGCATGCGAGAATGCGATTTTGATAACAACATGATTCATTATAGTTCCAAAGAAAGGGGGATTTTTTTTGAATTACAAAATTTCATTTTATGATTTGTTTTTAAGTTGTGCCACATAAAATACGTGTACGTGTCAGCAGTGTATATACTAAGATAATCATTTTTTATTATTTAAAATTCTCTCAATTAAACAAATAAATTTTGTGCTAAAATAATATTTTAAAAATGTTCTATGTTGTATTTTGTCATTTAATGTTATTTTATTAAATTAAAATGCTTCTAGTACCCAACATGTTACAGAATGCTTTTGTGGTATTTACTTGGTCAGGCATTTCAAATATGCTCTACTCATATGCATACCATATAATTACCCTTTAATTAAGAAACATAGTCAATTCTGTCCAAGCTTAAAGGGGATTATATGAAATCCTGTAATCGTTACTTGTTACAGACTGAACATTTTATTAGTAATTACAAACTGCCTATTAATTCATAGATACTTGAATGATATATTGAATACTTTGAATTTCAGTGATGAATAAAATCATAACATTTTAGTGAAATATTTATATAGGTTGCTGGCATATCTGGATTTTTAAACTCTTGAATATTGCTTCAAAGTATCATATTTAATTAAATTTAGGTATTTACTTTGTTTTTAAACCAGGAAAACAGTTGATGTGGCTGTATGAGTGGCAGCACAGTTTAAATGATAAAATATTTTATTATGCTCACTATATGCATTGACTTTGCGCGACAGCAAAAAGGCTTCTAAAATAGCATGTCAAAATAGAGATTAAAACATTTTAGAAAGATGTCAAACTACTTTATAAAAAGGTGTGGTACGAAGAGTTCAACCAAACTGATACAAGGGTCTCAAGATTATCAGGTCTGTTGAGATGTCTGGAGCATAAAACTTCCTTTTGGCAGTGTTGTTTTCCAGGGCTTATTTATTTCCTTGGTTGTAATTTAACTCAATAATATATCCATCCAAAAGATATATTATGTTGTGTTAATGTTCTTATAGCAAGAACAATGTATTTATTTAAATTTTTAGTGACGATGCATATAAAATCATCTATTATACCTGCGTTGGCTTAAAAACTTATACTTGTTTATAGTTGCACATAAAATGGATTTGATAATGTGCCATCATTGCAGTTACCCAGGCACTATTAATACAACTATGGCTCTCGTCATAGGTATATTTAGGCTATGTTTACATCCTTGTTAGAGGCCTAGGCCTCGACCTTTTTCTACCATAATTGGCCTCTTTAGTATATGTCATGTGAGTAGAAGTTTTCACTAGTACACTAAAAATAAGATTTACTAATACAAGAAGTATTTAGTAAACACTATGCATTCAGCAAACTTAAAATTCTTGTTTTGATGATAAACATGTACAAATACTTTTAAAATATATTTATTATTTACTGTTTAACTCCATGAATAACGCTTTAATAAAGCTTAATTTTTTAATTTTTAATTTTAGAAAATGAACTCTTCAGTTTGAATTATGATTGTCAAAATATTCTGAACATTTGCAAGTGACGTGTCATAATCCTACGTCAAGTATTCTTCCAAGCAAATTCGACATTGCTTTGAAATATTGCACTATTTCCGCATATCAGCTTCCTACATTTTCCTTGCGAGATTAGAGAGAGCTTTCTAGACTAAAAGCAGCATTCGTTCGACGTTCGGTAATCTTACGTATTGTATCCGTTTTTGACACGTTATACATGTTTACTTTTGATTTTAAAATATGCCAGTTCTGTAATAAAGCACTACAGATATCGTGATGGGTTTTTATAAGGAAAAAGTGTTGCTATACATTCTTTGGAAGTTGATATTGTACATTGGTCTGTGGCTATAAACAATATATACAAGAATTCCAGTTTTACAGTGTTGTGAACAGAAACAAATAAAAATATCATTTAACCGTTTTCATAAATGACCTATTAAATGTCTAATAATCTTTCAGATTTGGTTCACCGTTCTTAAATGTTCAGCGCTAGTAATTTTTACAATTTCCAAAATAGTGTTCCAAATGTTTCGTACGAAACGTATGATGCAGCCAAGTACTCGCTTTAGCAGTATTTTTTTTCGCTTTCGGTTGACTTTATTAGTATTGTCTGATTTTAAAGGTTTAATATCCCTTTATCTTTCCTGTCGTCTTATTCGTCAGCCCAGAATTTCATCCTGTTATTACTAAAGTTTTGTTGAAAAAAAATGTTTTAACGTATTTTACGACCTTTGTTTTCTTTGAGATATTTTTGCCTGTCGTTTGCAATTCAAATGCTAATTTTAAGAAAATTTGAATGTTTTGCAAGTAATTAAGCAATAGTGATGTAAACGTGTTTCACTAGTTCGACTTTAAACAAAGCGGCCACCAGCTCGTTCTTTGTTTCGCGTGTGCTAATGGCTTAATCTATTCAATAGACTTTACAAAAAAAAATTCTCGCAATTTCTTGATTGTTTTTTGCTTTGTAAACAACCTAGACGTCTGTGGCATGTTTTGTAGACCTGATAAAAGAATGAACATGGTGCCCATTGTTTGGCGATAAAGTGAAGCATTATTATGATAGGCAATATTTCTGTTTTAATTTATCATAAAATATTGCATGGGCGTCGGACTTTATTTTAGCAGTCGTTTTTACTATTTAACAAAGTTAAACTTTCACATTCATCACTTTGAACTATAATTCATACCTTCCAAAAATACTTTTAAAATTATTTGCAGCTTTGTTTTTGTTTCGACTGAATGACATTCGAGTGCCAAAGAGAAGCCGTTGCTCGAACCATTGTTATACCAACGGCAATTGCATGTATTTTAGGCGGGAAAGCTTGCATGTATTTTTGAAGTTTCACTTGAAACAATCCTTTAGCAAACTAGTTTCTTTATAAGTCGTCAACGTTTTTGGAAACGGAATTTAGCAGATTCAAATTGCCGTTTTAAGATTTAGTCAAAGAAGTCGAAGTTCTTTATATGGTGTTTATCACTAACTCTATTAAGCCCCCCCCCTTTACAAATAAGCCCCTCTCTGATAGTTTTTAAAGTAAATAAAATAAAAAGCTAACGCGGTTACAGGACGTTTCGATGTCATTGACATGATGCATGTAATATCATTGACGTCTCTCTATATACAAGACAGTTATGTTTGAACCATGGCAAAGTGGCTCTTGTTATAAACCCTAATATAGGGATAAATCTTATAATTGTTATACTAACAATAGTTTCGCTACATCCATTAGCCCCCTTCTCCTCAAACGGGCTGAATAGAGGATTTCTCGTATCTCGTATCTTTTATTTTTCTAAATCTTTCATTTTACTCTAGTATTTACTCATTGCCCATCAGATAAGTACATCTATCATTAGCGAGAGAGATTATCTTAAACTTCGTGCTTGCGTAAAAGCAGATGACTCAAGTCCACTAGTGTTTAGAGGATTTGAAGCTATTGTCAAATTTCGAGTATTACTCCATAAAAGTGACAACAGTTAATCCCTATTAATCCCGAACACGTTTTTCAACCGGTAAACTTCAAGGTCAATATACAAACCCGTAACCCTTGATATTAAAGTTCGAAAAAGTAGTTGCTGATTTTTTATAGAATACTAGTCTGATCATAACGGCAGTAGATGTAAACAAGAACGAAAATATGTAAAATGGGATACGTACAAGTTCGAATATGAAGACGTTCTATAGCAGCATTTTATCAACTGTGATATCTGGATCCGAATATATTTCTGATGGGCCCACGAGGTCTCGCAGTCCGCGTAGGGGAGGCAATGTACGATTTTCCCGCCAAAACACAAGCGTACGCGCGTTTCATCTTGAAGAGTTTTCCGCTACATCCGCAGCTTCAGTAAAAGTTTTCCTCCCTACGTCACTGACTGTCAAGAGAAATCTTATGTTTTCTGAAGTGGACATAGCATGCACTACTATTTTTTTAGCTGTGTCTTTGAGATGACTTGTGTAGGAAATGAAATAGTCTGGAATGTTTTTTCGACTAAGCTAATTTTATGTAGCATGTATAGCATGAAAAGCTTCAGCAGTTGTCCCAAACAGTACAGTAATATTCTAGGATTGGCCGCCTTTTGATAGCATTATACAACGATTAATTTTGTACTTTGAAGTAGTATAGTAGAATAATTTATAGACTTTGGCAAAGTCCTTCGCGGTCTCCGTATTACTTCACGCGCGCCCAATAAAGCAAAGCTAGCCCAACCAGAATCACAAGCGCTGGACTTAGACTCTTGCTTTTCCCCCCTCACTTGCTTCGCTCTTGACTCTGAGAGTCTCAGACAGGCAACCTTTGAGTGAGTCTATATAGATTCCACTTTCTATCGATTTGAAATCATCAAACAACCTAACATCATGCTTTGTGTAACTTTCTTTTGCAGGTTCTGATATATCAAGAAGGTAAACCTGTTTTTAAGGTAGAAAGAGGAACGCCACTTACTGTTATAAAGATGCTATATAATGCCGACCCTAAAAACAAAGGAACCGTCATAGCAGCCCTAAGACCCCGAACCGATGAATCTCTACCGTGTCTAGTAACTTTGGAGAAGTCTACATTAACACAAGACAAATATGATATTATTGCATTTGGTGAGTTTATCCCAAAGGGAAATATCTGATGCCACCAGAAACAGCCATTTTTTACCCCTTGAAAAAAATTGCACACAGAAACAATCACATGAACAACGTAAACCGTTATCGGACTTGGAAATATGTCCCCTAAGACATCACCACAATATACAGTTATGCCACCTAGCTCGACCCAGTTTTTTCCTCGACCTCGTGTTAAATGGCTGATAGAATGATATCAAAGGTGATTTGTTATTGCATACATCTGATCACATGTTTGTTTTGTGTGTTAACAGAGCAACCCAAACCAACACAAAGAATACCAGACTATCAAGTAGGCCAGCCGATTATAACAATGGGACCTAATGGTCAGGTACATGGTGCAACAGTATTACCCGCAGGCTGGCCGGTAAATACAACTGGTCTAACCTACGCTCCCGTCAATCAACTATTACACAATCACACTTCTGGTCATATGCCTATTACGTCAGTTAACTCGGCAAAGACTACGCTTATGCACGCGACTACTCCGATGTCGTATGTTTCGCCTGTAATTAGTAATGTTATGTCAAGTGCAAATTTAGGAGCTATTGGTGGTCAAGGGTCCTTTTCAAATATAATCCCCAGAAAAAGTCCCTTGAGCCTTAAACCCGTTAATACGCCTTCAAGGCGAAAACGATCCAGCCATAAGACTGCATATCCCAGAAAGATTACTTTAGTTGTGCCAGACAATGTGACCGAATCACCTGGAATTAATGTTAAGAAATTTCTATATCCAAAGCCGATTAATAGAACGGGTAGAACCAATTCAGAGGACGCGCCACAATTAGGCACAGACGAATCGAGCTCAGTAGTTGTTTGTGATAGTACGGCTGGTAATGGACACGAAAATGGACGGCTTTCTTCCGAAGGAACTCCGTCTCCACCCAAGGAGGAGCGTGATCGATTACTTCACCCTTCAAACTGTCAACAAATTCACGAGTCGAGTTCTCCGTCGTGGGAGCAAAGTGGCGATGATGGACACCCTATTTATCACAACCAACGATCTGATGGTAGTTCTCCCGAACACGACTCGAGTCTCGAGGAGGGCGATGGTCACGCAGTGATGATCGACAGCGATGAAAAAGAAAGTTTTTCCGCAGGCAATGACTCTGACACTGGTATCATAGCAACGCAGAGTGGAATCTCAAGCTTACCCGAGAATAGGCAACTATTCCGTAATAGTAATACTAGGATACAACATGTAGAAGGGTTGGATAGTAATGGTTCGCATTACACTAGTCGAGCTCTCGACGAAGCTGCTCCGTTTCCACGCGACAACTATCGATCCGACGACGATAACGAAGAAAGTGACGCGTCTTTACAGTTTACCACGGCAATTGTGAGGCTTGAAAATACTGTACGAGTCAAGGCTGAACCGCTAGAACGAAACAGTAGTCCGTGCAGTGGCGCTTTTAATAACCTGGAATCAAATGGGGACGCTACTATGACAAAACAAAGAGCCACCGGTCACTCTTCTAATTCTGTAGAAAACGAATCTTCTAATTTCCTTCCAACTAGTTCTGTGCGAGGAATTGAAAACGATGGGGTGTCTGGGATGCCCCCTATGCACCCTGGTACCCCGAGTATATCTACGGGAATGCCTAGTAGTTTAACGCCGTATCCACCCAATTACCCTCGAACAGGTGATGGTGTTGCATTTCGATGCGAACAATGTCAAAAAGAATTTGATACTTCGGCTGCTTTAGAACGTCATAGACGATCACATAGCGGAGAAAGACCTTATAAGTGTAAGATATGCGGTTGGGGATTTAATTTAAGTGGCAACCTAAACCAACACATGGCCATACATCAAAAGGTGAAGCCATTTAAGTGCGTCTATTGTGGTAAAACGTTTGCGCGATCGAATGTTCTCAAAGCGCACGTGCGCTGCCACACGGGAGAACGTCCTTATCAATGTGAGCTTTGTGGTGCTAAGTTTATTATTCCACATAATTTGAAAAAGCATCTCCTGAATCGTCATCAAGTTGTCTGGGAAGAGAGGAGATGGTCATCTGGTAAAGCTGAGAGCTGAATTACCAACAGAACGGAAATAAAACCTATTTTTCTCGATATCAAGTGGTTCCAATAAGGGGAGATTCATTCTAGTGGCCAGATCCCGATTTTAGATGAGATGTTTGAATTAACTTAAGTGAATTCCTGTACTTGGAGTACTATTTAATAGTATCATGTTATGAGGGTTAAATGTTAAGGCTTCGAAAGAGATAACTGCAAGGGGGTGCTTGTAACTTACGATGAATGTTGCTAAGTCTATTGTTGATAGCACTTAATGTATTATGGGTATTAATCCTACTCTCAAGACCAAAACTACATATATTATATATATATATATATATATATATATATATATTGCAATATGCATAAACTTTGACCCTCCCTGATGGACAACTCGAAAAAAATATCAGGGATCATATCCCATAATTTTTGATATACTTCTAATATACTTGTATATTTGCACAAATGGTCAAAGTTTATGCGAACCGCAGTATATATAAATGAATAAATATATATACATTAGCCAACTTGGTAACAACGTCTAGTGTGGTTTCCCATAATGCATTTTGAGCCCTGTCAACAATAGATGCACAGACCCGTTCACAAGTGAGTATCTTGTCTTAAAAACAATCAAAAACAGCAAAATTATTTTCAAAGAATACAAATAAGTTGTCAAGACAAAAATAACCGCTTCGCTGAGAGTCTGTATATGTAAAAAAATGCGTTCTAGTTTGCTTGGTTTGGATGGCAAATAGGATGTGTGTAAATAGATGTACGCTGTGCGTACGGGTGAATTGTTTGATCAACTTTTTCGTTATCAGATTGACATCGTCCAAAATAGTATATAAGAATCCTGCAAGACGGTCTTTGTAGAAATTAGAAAATACTTCGGTGTTGGGATTATGAGTATTAGGGTTTAACATGCCGCTTACGACAGCAGTCGTCGCATCGTAAAATAAATTACCCTAAAATTGGCGATGCTCGATATATTTTTGTGCTTTGTAACACTTGAAAAACACGTGGCCTGTGCGAGACAGCGCATGCGACGTGTTGACTTAACCAATCTATGTCAAATCTTTGTTTATTCTAATTTGTTTATTCTTGTCGGGAGAGATCAGTGTTCCCCTGCTATGTCTCTGATCGAAGGAAGAGGACGAATGTGTTACAATATGACATCGTAAAAGTTGATCTCAAAGGTAGAGTTATTCGATATTTCTATTCATGTAAAGTCAGAAGTTCTATTTCGTTCATCAAAGTCGACTGAAAAAAGAAACTATGATATGGTTTGTAGAGCAGCTTGCGCAAGAATGGAAAATATGGAATGTTACTCGCAAATGGCTTTCCTTTGAAATGACGCACTAGAAAGAATTCAATCACTACGCAGAATGATTGAACATAACTGGGAAGCCATTCGAGAGACAGAAATGTTTCCCACTCGAACCATGAAAATCTGCTCTATTTGTTTAGTAAAGTAAACAAAGTTCTAAAAGCTCAAAGGAATTATATTATATTGTTAAGAACGCAGAAAATCCTTCAAAATATTAATTATTGCCGTATGACGTCTTGTGTAGCTCGTATGTTCTTTTGGAATGATACCGTAAACCTCCAAAAATGCCGAACCCTGGGTTTAGTATATTTGACCAACGGTGCCTTTTTGGTCATCCTAAATAGAATCACGTGGTAAAGGGCTTATTTTAGGAGATTTAAAGTCAGTGAATGGATTACTGAGGAAAAGAGCGGGAATGGGTACAGGTAACTTGCTGTAGATTTTTCAAGATGACATTTGTGATAAAAGGTAAAAAAATGAGAGAAAGTATATCCGTATGTCCTTATCAGGACTGACAAGTTGATGCAGCTATCGCCGGACAGCAGACAGGTTAGTATAAGTACTGATGCCGGTGTGAACTACTTTTCCTTCACTCGCGAACGTCTTCGGTACTGTACACTTCATTTACCTACAACGAACAAAACATATTTATTTCAATGTGGAGATTGGTATCTTCCTATAAAAAGAAAGAAAACTTTTTTTTATTCAGAGAAGTAATGAAATATCAAACTAGTCAAGAAAGGCACAGATCTACTGAGCTCGGTTGTGCGAAGGGTGGACAGCGGTATTCGATGGATAAATTGCCCTATATCACTATGACGTCACATCAAAACAGTCTGTTTAAACGCAAAGGATCATGGTCGTCGGAGGGGGTTCAAATCAACACAAATTCACCGAAAATTGTTCTAAAACCCGTATCAATCCACGAAGAGAAAGTATAGAATAGCCAGCAAACTCTCAGAATATTTTTTAGTACATATTAACACATTATATCTAAAAACCAGGCCATTTTAGATTAAACTGTTTCGCTAGTCTAGGAGCAAGTTTTGTTGAATTTTCTATTGGATTTGACGATTCCCCACATAAACAAGCAGTGACGTCATAGTGAAATAGGGCAATTATATCCAGTGGATAAGTCGATGCTCTATATCCAATAAATGCATCCACTGGACTAAGATTTATCCGTCGATTTTATATAAAATTTAGTTTTGCCACAGGTTTGTAGTGAGGTCCAACTAAGACTCTTGGGTACTATTGCGCAATTTTGCAACATTCTGACCAAAAATAACCACGAAGAAACGACAGGCATTCGATTGCCACAGAAAACCCAATTATTAGACGCTTGGATGTCGTGTGCACATGTAAAAGCTTACCAAAAGTGTAATGTATCATTTTGGAAACTATAGAGCGTTTTTATTTAACTCCAAGAGAATATGAAGTCTCTTGTTTAAATTCACAATACAGCGTCTAGCTAGACATGCCTAGAAATATTCTCCTTATACGGTTAGAAAAACAGATTTCTTGGAGAGTTGACTAAAGAGTTTGTGATTTTCTCGCTTCGACTTTTTCACGGCGAAATAAGTTTATTTCGGGGTCAAGATAGCATTGGAGTGCATTGTGGAGAAGTTTTACAGTAGGGAACATTTCCAAGATGGCGTCAACTAAAACAGTCCCACGATGCAATGCAATCCCACCTTCGCCCAGTTTTCAGATTGGCTTTAAACAGCCTTGTCTGACTTTACTCTTATTCTTGAAGTAAAAAGTCCGATCTCTTTACACGTCCAAATCAGCCAAATTTCCTATACAATTTTGGTTAGAAATGATAAATTACCTTCTGTAAATCGATCGTTCATTTTAGCGGCGTGTGTTCCACAGAGAGGAAGCTTTATTTCGTCCAGAAATGCTTGATTTGAGGTTCTTTGCCAATCATTTTTTACTCAGTAATCTCAAAATATTTTTATTTAATTCTTTGAAGTTTTGTCCGCAGCCTGTTGCTGCAGTAAAATGGAATGAGACACATAAGAATGCACATCACGAAAACAAACAAAAAAATCATTCTACCTTTTTATTTATTTTAAACAACTACATAATCACTGCTTCTACTATTACGATGATCTAAGGCAATTCATATTATCCTCGACTAGCTGCAAAGCCTCCATAGTGACGAGGTACGATTCGAACTAATATTGCCTCATCAATCCATTATTAAGGCATTATTAGTTTTAATTCTCCCGGCTTAGTAAGCATTAACCTACAGGCGTTCCACACAGGAACACAATTGAGAGATGAATAAGGAAGTGACGCCACAGCGGACTCCATCAGCGATTGTAAGCAGGACATTGTCCTTTCATGGATTCCCATCCCTCGTCAAATATTTTCACGATATCTAGAGAACAAACGATTTAACATGAGTCAAGTTAAAATAAGCTCTTGTTCGCTTTCCTCGGTTGACAAGTTATCGTCTTACCTTCATGAAGGACATCTTGCTTGGAGGCTTTTAGGTTCTCCTCGAGATGAACCAAATTTGAAGCTCCAAGAATGACTTTATCTAATGAAGTAATTCAATCATCCATTAGGTCTAAAGATAAATACAGTATAAGCGGACACCCTTGCTAATTTAGCGTCCGGGTTCGCTGAATAAAGGTTCGTTTTGCAGTAAATATGGATAGAACTTTTTGGGACCAGAACCAGTGCATGTCCGCTTAACAAAGGGTGTCCGCTTAATTAGGGATCTGATGAATAGAGGTACCACAGTACCATCACGGAGCTGAGTAGTGGCCTGAGAGGAAGAATCCTACTCAAATGGAGGTTCCACTAAACTTAGCTTTCTCCCTTTCTTGACTTTCCGATTCATTCTCGCTACCAAACTATTGATGATGATGATGATGATGATAGTGATGATGATGATGATAGTGATGATGATGATGATGATGACGAAGATGTTCACCTCAGTGAATCTTCTGCCAGATCCCTCCTATCTCCTGTCTTCCATAAAAAAACGTCCTTTTTTCACGAGGGTAGGTACTCACCGCCATATTTCTCTGACATCAAAGAGTGGTGGTAGATCCACCTCAGTGAAGCTTCTGTCGGGCTTACTTTTCCCTCGCCATAAATTTCATTTAACTTGACCTTCAACTTGTCAAGAACATCAAACAAAGGCTTTTTCCAAAATCTTTCCCTATAACTTTAACAATGATGAACATGTCCTGTTAATACACGAGCACCAGGTGTCCAATAACAACCTATACTCTTTGAAACCACAGTCAATAGAGGGATCTCCCTATAATCTGAACATAACCTGGCCGAAAATCAGGCTATAAAACCCTTTAACACTCATGGGATGCATCTCATTTCGGTTGAAAGATGAAGCGTATCTTTGATGTATTATGTATTATTATATAGATATCGATGAAATACCAGGTTTTCTCTAGTGTCGAAAACTTGATATCTTTCACCAGTAGAAGATACCATATCTTTCTGTAACCGGCGGCAAGGCGCTCAGCTATGAATCAGATTGCAAGTGGTTTTGACAAAAGAATTTATTGAAAAAT
>NW_022261715.1:247638-266764 GCF_009602425.1 Actinia tenebrosa | reverse complement strand
GGGGGGGGGGTTATAATAACACTGAAAAATTGCTGCCCCAAATGTCCTTATTTCAGGTGCGATGATAGCAGGAACATGTACAATGGACGTAGAGAAATAAAATATATTTGACTAGTTTTAAATTTGACCATTTTTGTAATCATAACAAACAGGCCAAAAATGCAGCTCATGGCAATCCTTCAGTCAACCCAATATTGGGGTTTAAACTGTTGTTGTTCACTCCTGATCATATCATACACACACATGTAAAAGGTAAAATGCTGTAAAGGGAATTATGACATTTTCTCCATCGGCACTCGCACTGTGTACTAGATATTGGTCACGCGGCTAGCGTGACATTTTGTAAAATTGGCCTTACTACAAAAATGAGTTTACATTCAAATTTCTGACGTCAACATATTAGCAAAATTGCTAATTTTATTTTGAACCCTTTACTTTGATGAAACGAATATTTCAAAATGCCACGCTAACGTTTTAAAGGGCTAGCCAATCCTAGGCTAGGGGGCTCCTTCACCAACTAAGCTTATGATTTTTTTATAGTTGGCAAAGTCTGTAGTTTTGTCGGCCAAAACACCAGAAAGCCACCATAAAGTAGTTGGTAATGCAGAATGAGAGAAACTCTCAGTGCTCAATTAGCAAATAATTGCTATAATGCACGTTTACCTGTATAATTCTTGCTTAAAAAATGAACAGGAGATCTCGTATACGTACGTAAGAATCCGTGAGCCCGTACCAAGCCATCAACCGGTCAGCGGGTTAACGCTGGAAAAATCTCCGCATAGTGAGCCCAATTTAAATAAAAGTGCAATGCTAGAGTAAAAACACTAAATGTGTGCAAGTATCACTATTCCTTCGTCTCCGTTGAATCCTAAATCTCTGGCTTACACTCTTTTCTCTATGAAGTTAAACTTACGTAATCTATTTCGTTCGTGCATGTCCTCGGTTGAGTATCTGTGTAATTACAGTGGAACCCCGCTCTAAGGACACCCGCTTAATAACAGGTTTCAAAGTCCCAACGAAAGCTCCATACATTGTGCAAAGGACACATTTCTAGGACCTGAATGACAGTTTCCATACAAAATCAACCTCGCATTAAGGACACTTGAAATTTGAAGACGTCTCTACTGTATTTGTTTATTGATATAATGAGCTTAATACGGATTATATTTGTCAGTTTTTGCATATCAACGGAACACACACTGATCATTGCAGTGTAGTTTCCTATTACAGCATAATGAAATAGACAAAGCTCGCAATATACCATCGCATTGTTATTTTCCAGAACTCAACTCAAAATGAAATTGTATAATACAGTTCAGTAAATACGGATGTAGTTCTTGTACGCCCCGTTAATAAGGACAGTTTTGTCCGTCCCAACGGTGTCCTTATTGACGGGGTTCCACTGTATAAGGGACTGTGCAATAATTGTCAGGAGGGGGGGGGGGGGGGGGGGGGGGGGGGGGGGGGGGGGGGGGGGGGGGGGACTGAAAAATGAGATATATCAAGCAAAAGATTCGGCAGTACCCTCCTTAAAAACAAAATGTTTAGTCTTACTCCCCTCTGTTACAGTACAATACAATACAATACGATTTATTTGGCACTTATATTTAAGAGATGTTATGTTAAAAAAAACGTTGACCCCCCCCCCCCCAAATGATTACCATCCTTCAACTAGAAATGTCTTTATGTGAATACCTGTTGTCATGCTATTGCAAGCCTGTGCTTACTTGTTCGATGTCCTCGTCTGCAACAAATAGTACTTCATAAGAATGTTCAACAAAACCGTCCCTTTCAGAGTCATCTGATGCCACATCAGAGCTGTTTTCAGAAGAATCAGAGTCGTATTCGGAATCACTGGACAGGAATTCTGTACTACTTGTTTCAGCAAGAGCAAGATTAAGGACACGTGCTATCAGCGCAGCTTTATTTCCGGTTAATACGTTAACATTGTTCTGCTTGACTGAGGTAGATCTTTAGTTGTTTTGCTGTTAGAGCTTTGCCTTCGTGTTCATCTTTCCAGTTAATGTTTGGAAGGATATTTCGTTCAGCTTTCCTTTTTTGAGTTTTCAATTCAAAAAACTCAACCATCAATTTCTGGCACACCTCCTGCAATTTATTCACGTTGCTTTTATATACATTTCGAATCAAACTTAAGGCCACCCTCCTTCAAATGAGTGGTTTTACTTTGAGCCCCTCCCCCCATCTGGTTTTTCAGCCCTTCTCCTGATAATTATTGCACAGCCCCTAAAGATAGACTTTACAGTCAAACTACGAAAACCGTGAACACCCATAATCAGATCTGGAATGTTAAACATCGTGTTCTGACCAATCGAATGCGAGAATGAATCAATTCCTCAACTGTGGCATGTGATTGGTCAGAACACAATGTTTAACATTCCAGACATATTTTAAGTTTGTTTTCTTAGTTTACTAATATGTTGGTATCTTTAAGGGTATTCACCATCTTCCATACATTGGTTCACTGGTCAATCACAAAGCGCTCAAGCGAGGCCCCAAGGTACTTTCAAAGGATTATTCAAATTTGAACTTTGCAACCTCGACTGAATGCTTTATGTTTGACCAGTGAACCAATGTATGGAAAATGGTGAATTCTTATCAGAGGTCCAACCACGCCCTTTTAAAAAGAATTACGGTATGTTTTAGGGGTCTTTTTGAAAATCTCTGACTTGCATACCCGATAATCTTATCCCGGAGTTCCCCCTGCGGGGTAAAAAGTCTACTCATCAAATAGAAATTACCTTTGCGAGAACTAGCTCAAAATAGCTGAAACTTATGTTGGTTATAGTGTAGAGTAAGACAATTTAATTTTGCTTGTTTTGGTGGCGCGTTGTTCAGCGTTTTAGGGTCGCCCGGAAACGGGCTGGGCAGTTGTAGAAAATCTCTTTGAGAAGCGAGACGTGAAGAGTGTGAGATTCCACCATGCCCCATCCTGGAGCTCCACCCATCAGAAATATTTAACACTTAAATTATTTAGGATATTTCACTTATGAAAACGGAAATATTAAACAGTTTATTTGGAATATTTCACTTAACCAAATACAGGGAATAAACCTATTTCAAAAAACGTTGTCATCGCCAAAGGAAATAGGCGATGTCATTCCGAGACGGAAATGGTTTCGTCGACTACAAACAACATTGAATCAGTCTCAAAACTAAGGTCTATCTTCTTAACGAGAATAAGAAGCAGAAACACAAGTCATTCCAGCTATTCTTGGATCTTGGAATGACCTATCTCCTATCGCTTTTCGCCTATCTCCTATTGCTTTTCGCTTATCTCCTATTGCCTATCGCCTTATCGCGATGGTAACGTTTATTGAAATAGGTGTATACACCTAATTGAAAAAACGTAATCCATCAAAAGAACGCCTGCTCTGCAGGCTAGGTTCGAGAAGGTCATATCTTCGAAGCTAAGACTGAAAAGGATTTTGGATACTCCGAAATGTGTATTATATTTGCATATAGACATGTAAAAATGCACAGTAGAGCAAAGTCGGTCGACCTAGATTAACAACATGCCAAAGCCATGATGCATAACATGGAAGGGAAAACTGCACTATGCATGAAATTAGCATTATTGTTTGTCTTCCCATGCTCCCCTTCGGTCTTAGCTTTGATGATATGACCTTTTTTTGAACCCGACAACGTTTTTTCAATTAGGTGTATAAGAGAAATATGAAGTCATAAAAATAAAACAAAGACGAGACAAACAAAAGGCTAAGTGAGGGAATAGCTCGATGGTCCCAATGATATTACGCAGTTTTTCAGTTTTCCCAAACTACACAAATGTCTTTCAGAAATATGAAACAAGACCGATTAAACATATGCTTGAAATAAATGATCAAGTTCACACAATGTATTACCTAGAACGACTTGTCTGCAACATACGCTATATCTGTTTCTACCTTTTTATTTACTAGTTTATACTTCAGCAAGTTTTCCTATGGACTTGTTTCTTTCTAGCTTGAAAATATGGAGTGTCACGGGCTGTAATGATGCACCCTTCCTGCGAAAGCAAATGTGTCAAATCATGTTATGATGCAAGTATTTTTGATTAATATTCATATTCATGAGAGAATTATCTATCTATTGTATGCTTCAAAAAAAGGCACAAAATTAACTCTCACAAACTTGCAAAATGCGAGTGAAATTTTAAGAAAAAAATTGACAAGCTAAGTTTTGCAAGTATGACCTCAATCCAGAAATTGAAGGACTGAAAAGTTTAGAACCTGAATGAAAATGGTTGAAGCTGAGTCTTCCCTTTCACTCAGTAAGAAATTCATGACCCTCCTATCATCCTTTCAGTTAAGTCAACAAGAAACCTCGAAATAAAAGGTTGGACCACACAATAATCAAAATGTTTACTAATAGCCTTATCCTCTGATGCCCCAGCTCTCCCCCCTTCGCACTTCCCTGCTCCMCCCCCCCCCCCAAAACTTTTGTTTATTTATTTATTTTTGGCATCATGTGGTCTGAAATCTGCACAACAATCAACGAAAGCAAGAGGTCTATTCACTCAAGTTTCTCATTTCTTTTGAAAAGTAATAATTTTCTAACCTTTCTCATTATTGATGTGCTATATTTTTAAGAAACTAATGTATGAATGGATGTTCATGGGCATTGCTCAGATGCAAGCATCCTTTTAATTAATGTGGATGATTTTTTTTACGTCAATAGTAATGTTTCAGAAAGTTTTCAATGTTGTGTAAATTTAGGTAGATTGGAGACTGGATGGATGGACAAGAGAGTTCTGAGTTTGCCGACCACGAGTGAGAGAGACAAGTTTGGAGAAATGAGTTTGAGAGACACAAGTAGACAATTGATTTTTTAACTGGAATAAATAATTTGGACAGTTGGGTTTAGCCTTAGACTATGTTTTCTCATGTAGAAACAAGTAATAAGCAATAACAGTGGACATTATGACTGACAAAAGACATTTACCTTGCTTGTGCCTCACTCGTACTTCATTGCAACCTTATAGTCAGGAAAAAAATGTGTTAAATTACATGCTTACAAACTTGGAAGGTGAGCATGCATAAAATTAATATAATCAATACAATTTGAAGAACAAGTTAGAAAAAATAATGCTATAAAAGGTGCATTATTGGCAGTGTTTGCAGTGTGGTAGCGTGACGTCATTTGGCCACGGCATCAGTACAAAGGTTGTAGGAGCAAAAGTCGTATTTACATKTAGTTGCCACGCCCACCTGGACAAGAATTGGGTAACTTTTAGGGGTCATTTTCAAAATTTTGGATGACCATCCCTTTACATGAAAGTGCCCCCCTTTGATCTGTCATTTGTGGAATCTAAATTCAAGTGAATTATGTAATCTATAAGTCTTGTGCACAATTTAAAAAATAATAATACTAAAAAATACCTTTGTTAAGGAAGTTGACAGCTTCCTTGAGATCAAATTCACAAAATGTTTTGGAAGAATGAATAGCTGAGTCACAGGAGCCGACACTATTGACATCCACACCACTATCACTATTGTACTGCAGTTCCTCTGTTATAAAGCAACAAACAAACACTATTACCCAATGAAGCTCATTAACTTTGCAAAACTGTTTGGGAACTTAAAAGTGTTTAGATTTATAACAATTATATTTTATTCAGTTTGATTTCATGGATGTATTTTTGATTGAATCTGTCAAGAATCATGCATAATAATGGCCAATAAACAGACAGACAATCCCTTCCTCCCCTCTCCCAATCACTAGACGTACATGCAATATTTCAAAGCCAACAATGAGGACTGGATGGGATTTAGGACTTGAAATCCCATCCAGTCCGATTTGGAGGCTTTGAAATAACTTCTCATACTCAGTAATACTTCAGGAGGTTATTTGTTTAGGATTGAAAGACTTAAGGGACAGATATGTCCCTGAACTGAATTAATTTTGATCCAGTCCAAGGACTTGAGCAAAATAAATTTAGTGCTTTCGCAGAACTTTACCAGGTTTCAAGTAGCATCATATTAACCAAAAAATAGCCTATTGATTGGCTGGATTACTCATGAAATATTAATGAGTATGAGAATTATTTAGCAAACACGTGATATGATAGAAGATGGAGCTTACACTGACAAATGGCTTTCAAATATACAGCAGTTGGGATCTCAATGCCACAATCTTGATGCTATTTAGCCTATTTTCACGTCTTGTTTTCAGGATGTCACAATATCAACTGTTGTTTTCAAAGCCATTCCTCTGCATGTTCGCCATCCTCTTTCACATTGCCTTATGTTTGCCATATCAGTCTATTACTTTATACAAGATGACCTGAATAATTATTGAAATCTAGCATTAAGATTTCATGGACAAATTAACCTCAATTCAGAGAAGCACATTTCTGTGCCATGTTTTTTTGAAAGTCACAATTCAAAAATAATCCTTCCTTCAGAATCTAAGGATAATATACCTGAGGATTTTGGCTTGCTTTTTAACAATGCATCTCTATAAGAAAATGTTTCCTTGGCATCTTCCTGTTTCCTGTCTTTTTCTTCATTTCTTTTTGAATATAAACCATTACCATTGTCCTTTGTTGCATTATTTGGAGTATAAGTTTCAAGAATTTCTTTACATTTTCCACTCTGATTTCTATTACTTGTATTGTTCTTAGAATTTTGCTTCTTAACACTATTGGTCTTGTAATCCTTTTGGAAGTTCTTTTTGCTTTTATGATCAGATTGACTTCTTTCTCTAGGATTTCTAGCAGCAAGCTCTTTCTTTTTCTTTCGATTGGATCGTCTAACCTGTGACTGCCATCCTCCTTCATCTTCCAATGCAGAGAGGTTGGATATGTCACCATCAACTGAATCAGTTTCCCCATGAGGTTCACATTTCTTACTGGTAATCTGATCTATTTTACTGTTACTCTCATTGCAATTTATTTGAACACATCCATTTAT
This sequence comes from Actinia tenebrosa, assembly GCF_009602425.1. The sequence goes on along the minus strand of NW_022261715.1, from coordinate 259,835 downwards.
TTCCACAGTACTTTGTCTAACATCACCAATTGTATCATTCTTTTGCTGCACATAGATTTCATTGTCCTTATTCTGCATTCCTGTATGTTCATAGCTGCTAGTAGTTGCTCCTGAACAAGAATCAAGAAGATCAACTGCAGATTCAATAAGTCTACTGGCAGAAAGAGGAAACCCAAATGGAGGAGCAGACTGGTGATTATCAGAATCTGAAAAATAAAAGAATATTTTTTAATAGATTACAAAAAATATATAAGAGTCAATGATACCTTTTAATTGAGTTATATAGCTATGGCTTTGGAATTGAACTTAAAGCTTCCCACCCCCATGAATTACATTACGAGCACAACTTTTTGGCATGGTCAAGCCCAATTTCTCCATTGAAACCAATTTCCCTATTTCAGATCAAGTTTGTAGTGCTCTAAGCCTTGAGCCAATACATGAAAAAATATGAGGATGACACTAGAATAACAGGATAACTGACATGAAAAATATCATCTCAAATAGGTTCTTTCTTATCATAAATAATTAAGTACCACATTTAGGAAGACACAAAATAAATTCAGAAAGAAAAAATTACCATTGATATCATGAGAATAATTCTCATCTGTAGTCTTTGGCTTGCTCTCTTGTTTGGGACATATATTAGGATTGTTGCTATCTCCATCTTTTTTCTTACATATTTTGTTAGAAGTTTCATTAGAATTCATACCCTGGCTATTGAAACATGAAACTGCACAAATGTCTGCAACCAATGTTCTATTCATGGTAGCAATTCTTGAGCTACTTTGATCTGGGTCTATTAATTTATTAGTCATTAAAATCTTTGGATTTTGAGAGGAATCTTTGGCATTTTTGCTGCTTATGTCAACATTAGATGATTCAGGGTTTTCCTCTAAAAAAACAGCCTTGCTCTTCTTTTTCTTTTTTAATTTCTTTTTAGCAGATTTAGCACTTGTAACCTTATTCTCTTCTGTCTCTAGTACATTGTTCACATTGATTTTTTCCTCGTTTTTGCAGCCACCATTGTTAGATATATTCATAGTAATGTGATTACCAGCTGAATCAAATGTCATTTTTCTCTTTGTATTCTTTGATGAAGTGAGAGGTGATTCGAAGTGATCCCCTGAACCCAAAACTCTTGATTTTGTCCTGTACATATCAAACTGTATTTTAGGCAAGGCAGCCAGTTGTCTTGCCATTTCTTTTATTTGGTCAATCTGCAGAAAAAATTATCAAAGTGTTATAATAACTACATAAGATATGTGTCTTCAATGATGCTAGTCTCACTGTTTGAACATTTCAGTTCTACTAGTTACACACAAATTGCTGGTACTAAACAATGAATTTTAAATTTCATTTTTATTTTAATTCACAGCAATCATGACAAAAGGCAAAGTACCCTTCTCAAAATTGCCTTGAATGAGGAGCTAACATCAAAATACAAAGAAATCACACTTTTTCTTGATGGCTTTTGAGGCATTTTTTTGTAATTCCATGTTAGCCTCAAATTGAAGACAATTTTAAGAATGTTAACAAATGACCAAACCTAGTCATAAAGTAAACTAGACACACACCTCCCTTAACACTGTGGACTATATCTAGAGTTCTAGAAGCCCTCTGTACAAACTCTGAACGGCTGGTGGGAATATTAAACCACCTGGACCCGGTTGTACGAAGGGTGGATAGCACAATGGATACATACGTTCTTATACAGTCGATAAGTCAATGCTGTTATCCAATAAATTCATCCACTGGATAAGATTTATCTGTTGGATTTAGCACTATCCACCCTTCATACCACCGAATCCTGGATCCAAAGATGATTAGGTAATTTAAAGTACAAGTTAATGTTATAACTACAAGGCAAATTGAACGTCTACAATAATTCTTTATCTTGAAATCATTTTTTAAATGCTGTGAATATTTAATTTCCAGTTCAAATCTGTAAACAGTAAGTAATTTATGGAACACTCTATCAAAACAAAGGATAAGTGGGATGTTAGCAATGTATTTAAAATCGCATTATCTTAAGCATCGATAAATAATGAAATTGATTTCTACAAGAAAATTGTTATCTCCCTCCATTAGCTCTTACTTAAGTTCTTGCAGTGAACGACAAGAAAAAATTAATATAATTGAATTATTTTGAAAACTGTCTAAAGGGTCAAACGTTGAATTTTTTTTTAAGATTACCAAAAATTATGACGCAATGCAGGAGTACGATGTGCACAATGAAACTTGCTTGTTAATGAAAAATCATAAAATATCGTATCTCGTACAAAATATTATGAAGCACCGTAAAATTTTATGAAGTACCGTATCTCGTACAAAATATTATTGACTGAGAGAAAAGATTACGCTACGAGTAAATGTTGAGTGCTTTACATTTGATGTAGGATTTTTTATATAAGTTAAGTTTCATAAAAGACTATATTAAACCCTTATATTCTAAGCTTTTAATGATAGCACGATTCTGCCTTTTTAACAAGTTCCTTGAGTAACTCGTCGTAAAACCCAAGTACTAGAGTAGAGACAACCAAGTTAGTTTTACTAACCTACGACAAACAGATCGACGTACGTATTCTATACCACAGTAACTGGACGTCCACGTAACACGTTGAAAAAAGACAATTGCTGTAAAATCCAGATCTCAGTCCTCAAGATATAATAAAGGCTGCAGCCTCCAACCACTTCAGTTCAGTAATCAACGAAGATCTCAGAACATTTGGTTTCAGCTAATAGATGGCTCAGTAACATCCCTTACTTCAATATCTTAAAATAGGAGACCTGAGTTCAGTAGCAAAGGGCAAGGATTGCATAATAAACTCGCCAGGTCACATGTCTTTTAATCTCATATGTTGAATATTAATACCTTATGATCTGGTACCTCACTTTTAAATTTATACTTACTTGCCCGGCAGCTAGTTAAACCTGGTATGACTGTATTACGGTGTCGAGTAAATTGAATAATAACGTATATAGATATAAGTATATAATTGGTACAAGACGGGAAAAACTCTATAAGGTTTGTTCAATAGCGTCTTGCTGTTATGGCAACCGTATAAAAGTCTTTAATACCACTTACCAGCTCAGTTTCAATACTTTCGGGAATACTGTCATAAATTTCGAGAAAATTTTCAATCTCATCTGCTCTCAGAGAATTTGCCAGGTCGAAAGCTATGGCTATTTGGTAGCTATTTAGCTCATTGTTCAGCAAAAAGTCATATTTTTCCTCTGCCATCTTCAAAGTCCATATCGGTTAAAAAACAATTTTTACTGCGCATGCTCCAACCACAGGAAGTCCAATAATATAATGAATTTTAAAAATTCAACTTTTTAAAAATAATTTGGGGTAAAGATAGTGTTCTCTATAACACAGACAAGTAAAAAGCGACCAAACGATGAACTAGTGAGTACAATTTTTATTAACGCGAAAAGGTACACGTATTCGTGGCTTCAACGCGGTTTTTTTTTCTTATCAAGTTGTCAACTATTTGAAGAACTAAGCTACTATAAATAATAGACAAGCTCAAAAATAAGAATCCACCAGGCCCTACTATTTTTGAGCTTATTTAATTTCTCTCCATTTGTTTTTCCCTCTCTCGAAATAGGGGGCTCTGATTGGTGAGTTTATTTGCGCGCGGTCCATAATCCCAGAAAGCATTGCGGATTCAAAATGGCGGAAAACATGAAGATGGAAGACGAAATGAAAACGTCAGTGGAACAGATGGAACAGGACCCTTCGAGTTCCGACGAAGATGAAGAAGATCAGGAAGACGATGAGGAAGAAAAGGAGCAAGGGGAAGTTGAAGACCCAGAAATTCACAGACTTGAACTTGAGGCAAGTTTTACAAAAGTTATACTCAGTATGTCATCAGAGTTTTATATGCGGGTATATGCTAAACCTACATAAGCTTACTTTACTTTATACAAAAAATATAAAAAATTGMTTGATCATTGATGATTTTACTCATGCATCTTGAACATGACGACGTAATGAACCCTAGCAAAGAGCACCCTCGGTGCCACAAATGAAATTGGCCTGCAGTATACATGTAGGGCCAAAGCTACTGGTAAACTACCCTCTAAAGAATGTATTATAACCAGTAGTCTGCTTTGCAGTTGCTGGAAAATGAAAGCTAAGTATATGTAATATGACTCCATGCTGTCCAATTAAGAAATAATTGGATGAGGAAAATTCCGAGGACTGACAAAATTGGATGAGATCGTAGGCCGAGTCTAATTTGGCAGTCAGAGGAATTTTTTGAGTCTAATTATTTCTTGATTGGGGAGCATGAAATCCCATTACCTATTAATTATATAGCTGCCAAATTAATCCCATATCAACAAGACCTGTCCAATTAAGAAAATGATTGGACAGTTACCTATATGGAATTAATGAGAAGCTGTATAATTATGTCATTGGCTTTGGACATGGGCAAATTGGGCAGTGATAATTAGACTCTTCTAAGGTACCAGTCATTATTTATGGGGGAGGAGGGGGAAGGGGATGGGTCACCAATTCTTATGCAGGGAGGAAAGGGGGGGGTCATATAAATTTATGCAAGGACTCACCAAAATATTAGCAGGGCTGTAAATGTCACAAATGACCCTCAAAATGCTAGAAATCGCATTTGTAAGGGTCTAATTTTTCATTGTAGTATCGGCAGCTCTGTTTTGCAAACCAGGCTACCAGTTTTTCTTCCCTACTAAAATCAACCCTAACTAATTCAAACTGGTTCCTTTCTATTTGAATTGTTTAGATCCAGGCCAATCCATATAAGTATGATTCCCATGTAAATCTTATTGATCATTTGAGATCTTCTGGTGATTTGGATAAAGTTCGTGAAGCAAGAAGAAATATGAGTGAAGTTTTCCCTCTTACTGAAGGTATAACTGAACATCCTGTGCAATGCATTATTATATCAACATTGATAATATTTACATTTGACAAATTATTTTTTTCATATACATACTGAGAAATACTCACTGAAAATCTATTCAGTAAATTTTCATTCATTCACTGGTCTCAGCCAATCAGAGAGACGAACAACGTTATTTCACTGTGAAAAAAAGTCGTTCGCCAATCTGATTGGACGAACAATATTTTTGCACTGCACTTGAATGGTTTCCATCCCTGTGCTCATGGACTTGGTAGCTTTGTCATTGAGCGAAGCAGTAAATCTTGTCAGTGCTGTTGTTGTTCTACTAAAATAGGTCCTTTTTTACTGTAAAAAGTAAGCAAAGGCATAAAAAATGGGAAAAAATAGATTTGTTACTCCCAATGACACTGTAGAGGATTATGCAGAAAGTCTACAAAACAAGAATACTAAGGGAAAAAGCTATCTAACATCACAATATGAGGAAAGAGAAGTTCACAAAATAGAGCCACAAGAGCTAAATAGATATCTAGCAGAGTTTATTTGTTCAGTTAGACAAAAAGATGGAGAGCAATATGAGCCAACAAGCCTACATATGTATATAATAAACAGAATATAGCATGGAAAGTGCTTTGTACAGTTTTAATCACTTGTTTTGTATCAAAAAACTCGTGAATTAAAACTGTACACGCGCACTTTCCATGAAGTATTCTCTATTTGCTACATGTAAACTTTCTTGCTTTCTGATTGGTTGAGAGCTGCAGTAACTAAGAGGGTATACCAAGAAATTATGTCAACAAATTACATGTGCACAGAGACAGCATTTACTAAACTGTTTTTCTTTCAATCTTTTTGCGTGTTCTTTGAAATAATATTAGTTATGTACCCGCTCGCACTCATATTTTGGTAAATATTAAGAGGACATAACACGCTAAACCATTGGAAACTTGCTAGATTTAACATGTATCTGACTTGTTTTATAGAATTATGGCTTCAATGGATCAAAGATGAAATTCCTTTGTCATACACTCCAGAGAACAAACAAGAAATCATTTCTTTAATTGAAAAAGGAGTAAAAGACTATCAATGTGAGTCTATACACTGAATATAACATTCAATGTATGTAATAGTAAACGAATACCAGTTGTTTTGGTACATGTCCATTTCGTGTACAGAAACAACTCGACCCCAAGATGTATGTTTTGAATGCTTTTATTGTCACGTTGAATTGAAAGATCATTATTTGTATGTACTTGAAGTTCTAGAATGGTGCTAAAAAGAGTTTTGAAAGCTTTGTATGAAGTCGATTGAGAAGTAAATACCGATCAACACGAACGCTTTATGTGAAGCTGATCTAGAAGTAAAACATCAAGTCTTTTTTATGTAAATTTTAAATAAAACCTTTGAATTGAACATCCTACTGTACCAATAACCTACCAACAACCTACTATATACCCTATTCCTAATGGACCATTCTCATTATTATATTTAATGCAATGTCTAACATGGAAATACAAATTCCCTGGAGAAAAATTCTGAGTTCTTTTTTATTTTCATTTTAGCTTGACATCCAAGATAAAAACATTTAGAAGGGTCCATTGATTAGATGTAGTCATCTGGCCAATTAAAAAAGTAGCTAGAAGTTAATTCATTTGTGTTGTTTTTAGCTGTGAAACTGTGGATAGAGTATTGCCAGTTCATTATGGATAACATGGAAGGTGATGATAGTATTTCAAATGTCAGGAATACTTTTGAGAAGGCCATCACAGCTGCTGGACTTCATGTCACAGAGGTAATATGATGACATTAGTGTGTGGTGTTACTCACCATAATAGACCTTTCTCAACATTGTGGGGCTTAAACTTGAAAGCACAAAATACTCTTTTAGACTTTTTTCTAAACGAGGTTTGTGGCATTTCTTTAGTATTTCCTAGACTCCATGCTTAGAGACTGTAATGGTACAATAACCGAAAAGACTCTCTCTCGTTTCAATATTTTTTAAGATGGCAGCGAAAACGAGAGAGTTTTCGCTGCCATCTTGAAAATATTGAAACGAGAGAGACTGTGGACGAGTATTTTGGTTCCCAAAGCACGCCAGGTCCAAGTTTTCGGGAGCCATAGGTCCTTTCGGTCTTTGTACTGTTACAGTCTCTAAGCGTGGAGACGGAACGGACAAGCAAGAGACTGGAAGAGTCTATAGTATTTCCGTGTATATAGTGTCACAGGCAAGATAATAATTTTGAGAATGATCCATTACATTAAAGTACCAAATTATGCAACAAACAATTTTGTCTTGTTATTTTATAGGGATCCTCTATTTGGGATGGTTACAGAGACTTTGAAATGGCTATTCTTGATTCATTTGAGGTGAGATATTTAAAAAATCCCCTTGAAACATCTACCAAAGACTGTATTTTTTTACCAAATGTCTGTACTATGCATTAGTTACTATATAATGGCATGGGTATCATGCACTGCTTCGGCACTGTTTCTCACTACTGTTTACACCTGGAATTGAGTGGTTTAATGTGTTTTCTCTCCCTTACCACAAGGGTTTTTCTTCCATTTTCCTTCCTCTATATGAAAAGCATCATGTGAGTTGATTGTTGTATGTTGTAATTAGTGAATGTAGTGGTAGTGTGCAAATCTCATGGAAGAGCTCATTACTGGAAGTGGTCGTTGTAAAATATAAGTTGTAAATGTTGTTGAGGACCATTCTGTGTTGGCCAAATTCTGTGATCATGTGATGGCAGCCATGACAGGAGTCAGGAGCGATTGAATCTCATCTCATTTGATTTACATGAGAAAGAATTCAGTTTCCCAGGGAAAAAGACACTATTGTTGTGTCTCCTGTCATGGCCGCCATCACGTGATGGTGCAAAGCCTCTATAGTAAACAATATGACCCCCAAATTGGTATCAGTAGGATGTTGGTAGTTTGTTTGATAGTTTATTTGCTGATAGGTTGTTAGTAGGTTGTCGGTAGGATATTGATAGTTTGTCGTTAGGATGTTGGCATAATTAATGTCTTCAAGATGCATCACTCAAACCAAGAAATATTTTATCATTCAACTATTCACTTYATGTAGAATCAGTACTCACTGTCTGAAAGTATTGTCAGTTGAAGGGTTTGTGTGCACTTTAATTTCCTGCTAGCAGAGTCTCAGAACTCGTTATGAAAACCCAGCCAAAATGTTTAGAAACATGCTAGAAAGTTTCATGATACATTGCATCCAAGATATTTTTTACGATGTGTAAATCAGGATTCTGTGTGACTGTTACATTTTTTTTAAAAAGCAAATGTTAACAGATGAAAATATAGATTCAATGGAGGAGAAAATGTGAGTATAAATTACTGGTATCTTATTTTGAATGTCCCAAAACATTTGTTTCAGTGTTTACACTGTTTTTGCCCCGTTTTTGCCTCATTAACTCAAACATTAAGTTGCAATTTGACCATTTTAGACCATTATTTATGTTTTTTGAATATTGTCTGTAAAGTAAGTAAGCAGAACTTTCGAAGATACAATGTAATTTTTCCCAAATCCACTTGGCTTTGCCACCGACAAAATTTTATGTTTGCTTTAAACCTGGTTTCTCAACATGTTCTCAAGAAAAAACATATTAACAGCATTATTGACTGTTACTTGCCAAAGATTCAATTTAAATGCCTTGTCATCCCTTTTGAAGAAAGTTGCAAGTTTCTTTATAGAATCTTATATACATATACATTGTCTTGGAAAGTGCCAGTTTATTGACGGCCAATCTCAAAAAATTTAATCAAGAACACCTCAAACATTTATTTTTCAGTGCATCACAAAGAGAGAGAATTAAATCTTTGTTTAAAAGACAGCTTGCCATTCCTCTCATGGGTAAGTTCACTAATAATTTATTCTTTATGGGCTACAGCACTTTGCATTGTGTAGTTCCAGAAATTATCCATACCCCTCCCCCCCTTTCCACTGTGGACATCTTTTTTCAGTCCCCTTGACATGGAAAACAACATACATTGTAAACAGTCCATGACTGCATGCTCACAGGTATGCAAGGGACAATGAGAGATTTTGAAACCTGGCTTGAAGATGATGATCTTCCTAGTAATGTGAGACAAGATTTCGAAAAAGCTGAGGCAAAATTGGAAGAAATACTGGCATATGAGGATGCTTTGGTAAGTGATTTAAATACTTACTAGGATTGAGCGCAAGAGATATTTAGTATACTAAATGCCTTTCAAGTTTAAGAAATGTACTTTGATTTTCCCCCCAGAGTTCCCCTTTCAGCTAGTGACAAAATTATATTAATCCTATAACTAATATTTTAATTGAAGGCAAGTGCTAAGCCTCCCAAGCTTACAGAGTACAGAACATATTTAGAATATGAACTTAACAAAGGAGACCCAGTAAGAATACAGTGTTTGTATGAAAGAGCATTGAAAGAGAACTGCTTGGTAGGAGACTTGTGGATAGAGTACACTGGATACCTGGTATGTCATACTGGATCAAGTTAGCTTCACTCTCTTAAGGCCGGTTTAGACGGTATGACTTTCGCCTACAACTATCGTATACGACACGCTCGCACCATCCTACAACTCGCCTACAACAGGCGCGAGCGTTTTGTATACAATAGTTGTAGGCAAAAATCGTACCGTCTAAACCAGCCTTTGTGATTCCCTACAAAACTTGCTACACAAAGACCTTGTTATGTGTATCCAATTGTTTTGGCACTTGACAGACTTGAGGCAGTTTCCATGAGGCTTGGAAGTAAACTGGAGAGTCAAAACATTCAAACCAGGCCCTTGATTGGGCTCTTGCTTTGTGCACAGATATTACACACTATTCAGTCCCACCAGTGTTCAAATAGATGCCAGTCGCATTAATTAGGGGTAGTGTTCTTCATGTGCTACATTTCAATGTATAAAAACATTTATCTGGAGTTACACAATACATTGTACGGACTTGAAGAGTTACACTCATATGCACACATCCTTTATATGTAATATATATTTTAGAAATTCAGATTATTGCAGCAAATTCCAGCCCTGAACTAAAGTTATATTTTATTTTGTGCAGGATTTCAAATTGAAAATGCCTTCCATTGCTATAACTGTGTATGAGCGTGCCCTACGGAACTGTCCCTGGGTTTCAGTCCTTTGGCAGAATTATATGAAAGCACTGGTAAGGCAGTCGTTTTGGAATTTTAAAAATAATAAGTAATTTGTGTTCATAAGCAAAGAATTACATTACGTAGAAAAATATGATACTCAATGTATTTGCACTTGTTTTTGTGAGAGTAACACTTTTAAATACCTTGTAGCTAACAAACCTGTGGCTCTTCTTCTGTAATCAAATTGGAATTTAGAAGTTGATTTTTGTGGAGGAAGGAAAGCCAGAGAACCCAGAGAAAAGAAACCTTGAAGTACAGAGAAAAAAAATACAGTAATGTGAATTGGTGTTGATAAACAAAAAGTAACATCCCATAACACTCTCGTGGGTAAAATGCCATTTACAACATATTTCTAGAATGTGGCACAGAGCGATAAATGTCTAGGTTCTAATTATGCTGATCTAAGTTTCTTTTACCTCTACAGGAGAGATCAAAAGTGGAAAAATCAAAAATCAAAGGTAATTTGTTCAAACAATAATGTTTTCCCATGGATTTCAAACCATGTGTCATTCCCTTGAGAATAAGATTATTTGTTTAAGTTGTGTCCATATTCATGTGTTTTCTCATGTGCAACTGTTAAACAAAGAAATTAAACTCAAGAGATTGCCATGAGGTCCAAAAACAGGTAAAGCGTCATGCCTAAGCTAAAAAGGTATAATGTTGGCATTGCAAATGCCGCCCTACAGATACACTAATAGGAATTATGTAGTTATTTTGTAAGTGAATTTGGGTAGGCTGTTAACACCAAGACAATCTTCACTTCTATGGTTAGTTCAAAGGAACTTTCACAAAGTCCACAACCCTCTGTTCAGTCATTTGCCAGGCTTTACGTCCTAAAAGCAGATGTATACTCCTGGTATCCATTTCAGAAATGGCAGGAAACGCAAATGAATTTTATGCAAGCAAGACAAGCTTGAACTCTTGCGACTACACCATGCTTGACATTAGCTTGAATTCTCTCTTTTCTTGATTACAAAACTCCAAGACAAGAAGGGGTCGCTTGGAGCAAGTCTATTAAAAATGCCATCAGGTTCTAGAAGGGTTCGAAGACATTTCCTTATAGAAAATGGAAAGCATGAGATTACATGGAGACATTGTCTTGGCCATGACATATTTCTTGTAATAAACCTTTTCCTCCCAGATACATTAGACAAAGCATTAACTTGTGGGTTCACTGTCAGCCAGGATTACCTACAGCTATGGCACTGTTATTGTTCTTTTCTAAGAAGGCAAGTCAAGGATTGGAATGAAGGTTCGTATCAAGGTTGAAAAATGTCATTGCCTGGAGACTGAATATTGTTTATTAAATGGTACTTGTAGCCATTATGGTAAATCAGGACTAGGGCTAGTTCGATCGGGTTCCTTGGCATACTGCTTTCAAGGGCCAGGGGGGGCCAAGGGGGGCTTAAGCCCCCACCAGCAGAAAAAAAACTAAACTAAACTAAAGAATTAGATGCTTTTTTTCATCGTTTTCTGTTGTGTTGACGGAAGTAACTCAATTAGCCCCTCCTAAACTCAATTAGCCCCCCCTAAACTCAATTATAGCCCCCCCCTAAAGGCTGGTTTTCACTAGCGACATAAGCATAAGCATAAAATCGTTATGTTCTAGTGAAAACGAATGTAACGGCAGCATAAGAAAAACTATAGGAAATTTTTCCGTGCAGGGGACTGAGTACGAGAATTTGATTGGCTTACCACTGTACCTTGTGCTTCTGTTTGTTAGCGACGGAAGCATAAGAATCTGGTTTTCACTAGCGACGTAAGGACGGAAGCAAAAGCATAAGAAAAAGGAAACCTTCCGTTCCTTCTGCTTATGCTTCCGTCGATGTTCTGCTTCTGCTTACGTCTCCGTTTTTTGATTTTCACAGGAACATAAGACGTCTTACGCTTCTGCTTCTGCTTCCGTCGCTAGTGAAAACCAGGCTTAAATTTTGGCTTTATCCGCCCTTGACTTTTCAGCTTCAAAGTGCTGGTCCACACTTCAACATCAACATCAACATAAGCATAAGAAACATGAGAATATCCTGGTTCACACTTTGGATTTCATAAGCATAAGCATTAAGCATAAGCATAAGAAAATGGAAAAGTTTTCATTCCTTCTGCTTCTGCTTCTGCTTCTGCTTCTGCTTCTGCTTCTGCTTCTGCTTCTGCTTCT
>NW_022261715.1:216982-238293 GCF_009602425.1 Actinia tenebrosa | reverse complement strand
CTTGCCTACACTCCCCCTTGCCTTCACTCCCCCTTGCCTACACTCCCCCTTGCCTACACTCCCCCTTGCCTTCACTCCCCCTTGCCTACACTCCCCCTTGCCTACGCTCCCCCTTGCCTTCACTCCCCCTTGCCTACACTCCCCCTTGCCTACACTCCCCCTTGCCTTCACTTCCCCTTGCCTTCACTTCCCCTTGCCCTAATATTATAACTGAAAAAGGGTGATCGATTCCTTACTTCGTACCATCTAGTTTTTCCAAGGGACCATTCAATTTTTATCGTCAATAGATCCTCTTCAAAAAACGAGTAATTCTGAGCTACTTGCCGATTCTATCATATTTCTAATAGTGTTACTATTTTTTCAGTCTCCAGTTCCAGCTGCTTTGGCATTAGATAGAACCAATATGGATGGAAGACCTATGTTTATATCACCGTGCGTCGATAAAACAAAAACCCCAACCTCGTTCAAGGTAAGGTGTTATTATTTACGTCTAAGGCACCGAAAAAAAACGTGTCCACACGTAGCGTTTTCGAATCATTATCGCCCGTTTCATTATCACAGGTTTCTGATAACAATATATTTTTCAGTGGTCGCCCCATTAAGCGTGTACTTGAATTTAAATATCTAGGAATTACTTTTGACGAACATCTTTCATGGAATTGCCATATCCAGTGTATTTTATCCAAAGCTGGCAAAAGGCTAGGTATGCTAGGGCGCATTAGGAATAATTTAACATCGCATTGTGCGAATATTATTTATGCATCCTTTATTCGCCCTGTTCTTGAATATTGTGATACTGTATGGGGGTGCTGTGGCATAGGAAATGCTACATCTCTAGAGAGCCTCCAGCGGCGTGCTGCAAGGATAGTTACTGAAATTGGTGAGAGTAATATAGCCTTAGATGCAGTTAAATGGCCCTCTTTACAAAGTAGGCGGGATGATCATGTGTTTAAACGTGTTAAGAAATGTATCAATGGGAGTTGCCCGCAATTTTTCAAAAATTATTTAACTTTTAACAACGCTATTCATAGTAGAATTACAAGACAAAGTAATATGTTACATTTGCCAAAGGTTAAAACTGAGCTTGCCAAGAAATCATTTTATTATCATGGATGTATTGTTTTTAATAGGTTAAGCAAATGATTTATAGGTCTATTTTATATTTTATGAATTCATCATCATATTTTATTTATATAGCTCTTCGTATTTATAGCTTAATTGAATACATTATTGTAAATATTGCAGATTAATAGTATTATAGCTAGCTCCTTTTAGTGTCTATTTTATATTGTATATTGTGTATATGTTTAAAAGAGCTCCTTCTGATAGCCAAAGGCATTTTGCCACTGACTGGACTACCCTGTTGTTATTTTATTTAAGTTTAAATAAAGGTGTCTATCTATCCAAACGCAATTATTTTCGGTGAAAAAGTTGCGTCGTTAAGGCCAATCCGCAAGGGAAAAAATCCGTTTCCAAATATATCCGGATACGTGTAGGACGCGTGGTTTCCTTAGCAGCGGTCTTAATTGTCGCGGTTCCACTCCCTCAAACTTGTATTGGTTGTAACAAGGTGATTTGATCCCGGTTCCCTGCTAGAAGAGTCAATTTTTATTTGGTATTAAAGGAAGGAGTAGAGACTGCTCGCAGGGATCCGGAATGATCCTGGTTACTCAGCTCGAAATGTCTCACCATTAGCAAAGATTTTTCCTAATAGATTGACATTTTCTTGATGTGATCTCATTTTAACTGAGGGTTTAAAAAAAACATCCAAAATTGATTGTCTTGTCTAAACCTTTCTGAAAACTGTCTCCTCGCTAACCGAACCTTTTTTTTTTTTTTTTTGTAAATGACTTTCATTTCAATATGAAAGTAATGAATAATAAATCGTTTTAATTTTGATCATAGCAGGTCGTATTAGAAAGGGATTTTTTATATTTGCACCACGCGCGCCAGCTGTTTGTGACGCGGCTTATCTTCTTTCCCGCAACTTTACCAAATAAGCAATAAGAAGCTAAAATAAGAAGTAATAGAAAGTGCACAATCTTTACTAAAGTATACTGACGCACACTGTCTGATACATTAGCCATTCTTTACCCTTTTGGCTATGCCGATGGGTTCAGAAGTAAGCTCAGTAGCTATACGTATATTGGTAATTTTCAATGGGAATACAAGGATATAGTTCTGTCTGCCTAGGTCAGGTTTTGTTGGATTTCTGGTCCAAACAACCAATTGTCTATAAATTTAAGGGTTTGGTATATGTTTTAGCTTAAGGCTCGAATATAATAACTGGAATTTCAGTAAAGTCCGAACACCCAGTGCACATAAAAATGCGCTATACCGGCAAACTTGGGCTGAAATTGAAAAGGCAGGGAACCAAAAAATGAAGGTTTCAAAAAGTCTCTTATCGCTAATTATATCGTATTTCCCTTTTCATATTTTAGCTCGAAGGTGGCTTTATCCTTTCCTTCACCATATTCCAAAACGAATTTTTCTCTAGTTTGCTTTTTTTACACCAACACCTTTTCCAGACCTACCATTTACATCTTCGATTTCCGCCGGGCGCCGGCAACCAAAATCGATTTTTTTGGTTTTCTCAATATGAACATCCGTACATTTAATATAGGTGATAATATAGTTTCTCGTTCAATTTGGAAGAAAAATTTGCGCTCGTTTGTTTACGGCCTCATGCAATTACAGACTCTTTCAAAAATAAACTCGTGCAAATTATTTCCAAATTGCACTTGAAACTATACCTATACTATAAATAACATACATGAAAAAAATTACAAAAGAAAGAGACGAAAATATGTGAAATATTCAACGCATTAAGCTTAATATTTTATGTGAAATTCGTTCGTTCACAACCAACTACATTCAAATCGATTTTGGTTTCGAATACATGTAATTCGTATAATTTTTTATCTATTTTGAACGAAAAATTGGCTATATGTTTATTGTAAGAAGCTTTTTTTACTGTTAAGTAAATCTGAATCACTATGAATGAAGACATTTGGATTGGCTGACTTTGCAGCTAACTAAAGTTGTAAGACATATATTTAAAAAATTATACGTGACACTAGTTAATGAAAGTGTTCAGAAAACTTTGCGGGTCAGCTTGGGATCTTGTAGACCAAAGTATCGTTTAAGCACTTACCACATCGTGTTTAATGGTCTTGCTCATAGTCTTTTTCGTTTCTGTTTTAGATTTTTCTTTACTTCGGCAAAGAATCGCTCGAGTATTTTCTTTAGTTCGGCTGGCTCATTTCCCTCATTTCCCTCAATTCATGTCATACTTTGTTTCCTTCCCGCTATTTCTTCCATATATTCAGCCATAACGATGTACTCTTACTTGTGTTTTCTTTTTTGAACTGTTTTTTAGTTTTTTGCATAGTAAAATCCGTAAAATCTTTGCTTGCATGCTTTCACCTAAAATAAAATGGCTTCCATTTTCCCCCTCGATTTGCTTCAAATTTTCCTCAAATTTTTCGTCATAAAAATCTGTCATCTTATTGGCTGAAATCATTTTCTATTGTTCATTATCCAATCAAATGCGAGTATTCTGTTTGTAATTTGCACTGTATTACACTTTTCTGCACTTTTTTGCACTTTTTTGCACTGTATTACGTTTTAACAACACTGCTCTAAGCCAATCAGAATTGAGTATTTTTTTCATGTATGTTTTACTTATGTAATATTCCAAATAAAACCAAATATGAACAAATGTCTGGCTGTGGCTATCGATGATTTTTACAGGCATGCCCTCTTTAATAATAGCTACGATTACGAGTATTCCATGTGCAAACTCGCGTCATGCCGGGGCGTTTTGGTGCTAATTCAGCGCGCCGGAGATTAGTTGAGCTCATTCCACGTGATTTTCGCGCGCATCCTAAAGAATACTCAAAAATGAAAACGAACAACAATTTTTATGATTTCATGCAAAAGAATACTTGATGATTGTAAGAGGTTACGCGTTAATACAAAGCCGGCTATAGTTATTAAACTTGTTATGCGTTACTTGAGTTGCGTTTATAGAAACGATATTATTGTGCTTTCGTGCGGCTGCTGCCTTTGAAACAGCCGTCAGTATTAATGACTTAAGTGATCATTTTATACACCTATGTTTTAAAACGTTGTCGGTCGGAGAACGTATAACTCTAAGACCGAAATGAATTGTGGGCTGTAAATGAGCTGTGAATCGTATTCAGTATTATCTAAATA
The DNA here is from genome assembly GCF_009602425.1 of Actinia tenebrosa. Next base: position 234,075 of record NW_022261715.1, on the reverse strand, counting down.
TGCCAAGTTTATGCGATGACCTGCTCTAGCGAATCGTCTGTCTAGTTGTTTTAAAACACTCAGACCCCCACAATTCTACTCGGTCTCAGATTTCAGATCTCCAACCGACAACATTTTTTGAAATAGGTGTATACACCTAATCCAAAAAACGTTGTCATCGCCAAAGGCGATAGGCGATAGGTCATTCCGACATGGAAATGGTTTCGTTGAATACAAAGAACATCGAATCAGTCTCAGCACGAAGGTCCATACTCTTGACGAGAATAAGAATAAGAAACACAAGTCATTCCAGCTATTCTTGGATCTTGGAATGACCCATCTCCTATCGCTTTTCGCGATGACAACGGTTTTTTTGAATTAGGTGTACAATATTTTGTAATTATAGCTTGTCTATGTAACGGCAATATTTTATTGTATTTGCATAGTGCCAATATACGTTCAAAAATCATCGCAAGCACTTTCGAGAGGCCGTTCATTAACTGAATTAAGATAAATACTTAATATAAGAATCTTTATTTGTACAAAAGGACTCGAAAAAACGTTCTTTATTGATTTTTAGTAGACTGAAAAATGATTTTATTGAGTAGATATCCAAGCAACGCTTTCGTTATTACTAACTATAATTTATTATTTTCTGATAAATTTATGGTGTGACAATCGAGTAAAATTCTTAGTAATCATGAATTTATGATTTTCTGATAGTTTTGTAACTTGACAATTTCCCTGCTATCAGTGTCTCTCCTCTTTCTCTCCCTTCTTTTAGGCGGGGAGGAAGGAGACTCTGCCAATGTAGAGCGTTTCCTTTGATACACCGCCGTCCACGATTGTGGACGAACAAAACCAGTTTTAAAATCGGTTTTTAACTGGGTACATGTAGTGCGCATGAGCAAATGTAACACACCGTGGCGCCAAACGTTGTTTGACGAGAGCGGCTGTCAAAATCATGACAGCGTTGCTAAGTTACGCCACGCAGGCGCGACAAATATAACATCCTACATCGGCAGAGTCTATTTTTCTCACTCCACCAAAACAAAAGGAAAATAGGCTCTGCTAGCCGGGAACTTGACAATTTGACAAGCTAGTAAATCAATGAGACACTCTTGGTTTTAAAACTTACAGTCTGCCAATATAAAATAAAAAGATTGAGAAAGGACAAACGCTTTTACCGGAATCAAGGCTCAAGAAAAAGTCATTAGAACCCACTTCGTACTTGAGATTTCACTTTAATGTTTAGTTCGTTAAGCTGGCATGTTCAGTAGGAACTACTTGAAATTGTGATATAGTTAATCCTGACTTCAAAGGTGTACTCTAGAACAATAGTTTTCAGTGAAATATGTCACCCATGCACTTTCAGAAGCGTGGGAGATAATCCACTCACATAAACGTACTTTCATATTGTCGTAGCTTGAACAGTTACATGGGATTGTGCGTTTCATTGCACTTGATATCCCAGATGCATTTCTTCCGTTCAATCATGATATTCGATCTCATTTTTATTTGATTTTGTGGCATGGGTGGGTGGCACGGGTTGATACTGACGGCGCTGACTCTCACTACTGTCGGTACAGGTAGTACATGAATTGAGTTTGTTTGTTTGTTTGATGTGTTCTCTCTCTTGCGACGCGATTTTTTTGGGGGGGGTCCGGTTTTCCTCCCTCCCGCGTAAAAATCAACTGTCAGTTTGAGTGTTATGTGTTGTAAATAATGAATGTAGTGGTGATGCATGCATGTGGTGCAAACCTCACGAAAAAGGCCCCTACGGTGAGTCATGGTTGTAAAATATATTTTTTTATACGTCAAAAGAAATCAATTTTTTTTTACTTTACTTTACTTTACTTTATTTAGTGTATTTTATAAAAAGTTTGTACATTTGTGGGCAAAATATATATATATATATAAACAACTCAATATTGTTAATTAGACTAGAAACAATGACTTTCAAATGTCTGTTTTTATCATAATATTTTGTTATTCCTGTCACTGATAATGACAGTATAGTAGAACGGTCGAAACATGTCTGGTTACTAAATCTAAACCTAAAGTGTCGTGTTTTCCATGACCAGTTACATTATTATGATATATGAGTGTGGACAATGACATGCCAAATATTAGTTCACTACTTTCAGTTTTTGTCATAAATTTTCAAAAAGTTGAAGGAAAGCTTTTTTTGTTTTAGCTTCGACATACATCTAGATTCTGCGTGTAAAAATTATCCAATCCATGGTAATTTGTTTCACATTTGATTATGTTTAAAAGGAAATTTTTTTCATTAATGAGCAATAATGGCAAAAAGCGCCAAAAACTAGACTTTCGTATGAGCTTTGATCCAAATTTTCGTTTTGGGTTAACACTCAAAACCTTTTTTAGACAGTTAGAAACTGATGTACTATGATAAAATGCCTGTTTGAAGCGGTAGTTTCATTTTGTATATGTACAAAGATGTTTTGTTGCATTTGTGTTAGAATGTTGCTTTGTCAGGCTTTTTTATAGAAAATATACGGGAAATAAGCAAATGAAGGCGTAAACCTCATTTTCGAATAAAATTTTTGCTTTGGGTTAAGACTTTGATTCCATTTTCATCGGTCATCTCCACTTCCAAACAAGTTTCTGAATAATACGATTTTAGCCTTGTACAACAGCCGTTATTCAAGAATATAGTTTTTGGCGCTCACTCCTTGAATACGAAAAGAATTATCTCAATCAATTATGCGTGGAATTCCCTTGGAATATATCGGGATATCTCAGATATCCCTGATTTTTGCCCTTCAAATTAATGATATGTTTCTGACTCATTACATAAAGCTAATTACCTCACAAAAACCCCAGGTTTTATACTACTGCTATGTTTTGGTTTTAAACAGGATTTTCCATCTTAATAGTCTCTTATTAAATCTTTAAGGATGGTGTGTTTTATGTTGGTGGATGTAGCTCTATTAGAAAAAAACTTCGCCCTAAAGGTCTGGAAACTCCTCGAAAAAACCTTCTGAAGTCTTTTATGAATATGAAATAAATACATGGGCTTAAGGCGGAGTTCAATGAAATGAGATACCGGAATAAGTACATGAGATTGATTCTTTTTTTGCAGCTTGTTTTTTGAGGGTAAAGTTTGTCAAAAAATACGAACATATGATAAGGCGTTGAAAGTAGGACAAACGCGCAAAGCGACCACTGAATCATCCTCACGGCACTCCTGATCTTCTGTGATCTTCGTTTTCTTTGCCTTGCTTCTGATACGTTGACAGACCCTTCAGACTTGCTCAGCTTTCTTAGAGTTTGGAATCCGATGAGAAAAACGGATATGTAAAGAAAAACGTAAGTCGTAAAGAGTGCAACTAAGTAATTGAAATAGTGTGGATTGTTGCCGTCGGTTGGGACACAATAGGACTTGCCTTGATGCTTGTGAAGGTCAACCCTGAATAGTTCTACGGCGTAGAGTATAGAAGGAATAATCCAGCACATACTCAGACATATGGACCGCGTAGAATACGACATACCGTTAACTCTAGTCATCGATGTAACTCCACGATATCGCTCTAACGTCATGAAGAACAGGGTCAATGGGGATACCAATAGTAACATAGTACACATGAAGTTCACCATTCTACAGGTCATTCGACCAGGTAAACCTTCGATTTTCCAGTTCCATGTGCCAGAGATCATTTGTTCTGCTATCAGTGTATTCGTTAGAGACGCAAGCAAGATATCGCTGACCGCCATGTTGATGATGAAATAGTTGATGTTCTTTCGCATCCGCTTGTACTTGTACACTGGATAAATTACCAACGTATTCAGTAGAATAGTCACAACTAGAACAGCAATACAAGCTGTAATCTTAGCTGTTCTTGCCGCCCTACCATCGAAACAGTCCTCTGCAGCTTGTAATGTAAAATTTCCCGGTGTTATAGTTGTATTGAAAACACTATAATTGTCAATTGATTGGTAGTTCTGCTCGTCCATGGTATCTCTGTAAAATGAAATGCCTTTGTTTATCAGCAGCTATTTTAACAAGTAAGATCTCCTTTAGCTCTGTCGTGCTTTTGTTAAACGCTTGTTTGCTTTGATATTCAACTTCGTTGGAGTGTAAATCCTCTTATTATTAAGTTAAGTAAAAAATCGGTTAATCCCACATCTGCTTTGTGCTCACATAGATAAAACCTAATTTTCCTTTCCAGAATTCTTATTCTGAGTTTTTAATGAAATTTGTCCGCATATAGCATTTGATCGAGTGTTTTCGTTCGATGGTGGCATCATCGTTCCTTTAAAAACCTCTTTGCTTTCACATGGAGTTTACCAGAATCTCTCCGTGATAATCGGCCTTATAAAACACAACGGAATCACCTTACAGGACTGAGATTACTTGTATTTACGTTAAATAAATGTTAAAACTCGCGGGTTTTTACGACGATCATTAGAAATGTAATTACTTCTTTACTCAGTTGCCGCGTTTTACGTGGATCAGGAAAATGAATTGCAAAACATGGAGGAAAATTGATCAAACTTGCTGTTTCTATTGCCTTTCGCCAGTTACGTCGCAGATGAACGAATGAAACGATGTAACGAATGAAGGATTAAGCGGTGGAGTACTAACCTGTTCTCATAGATTCAAAATTTTTTCGGATCGTTTTTCTAGAAAAAAACACTAAAAATTCGCAGCTGGACTCAATTAATAAAGTAGTCTGCAAACAGCCACACTTAAGACAATTTATATGTCATTTCTCGAAAGAATCGTTCTTTCTTGATTGGAAGGAAACGATTGACTTGAAAATGAAACGTGAATCTTGAGCTGTCTGATTTATTTATCATTCGTGAATTTTGATGTTTACCTAAGCATCTTGGTCACCTGTTTTCACCTCTCGCTTGTAAATTGATTCTTTTCAAAGTCATAAGACAAATGTGGGATGGATTTAAAGCTCTTAATGAGCTCTTGCGTGCGTCATGACAACTTCTAAAATGTATTGCCTATCGTTAAGCTTTTTCCTTACTCTTTCTGTAGAGTTATTTCTTTATTTCTCACCCAACAACAGTACTCAAAACACTTCCAAAGAAAGAGAATTAATCATTAATAGTTAAGAATAATCATTCTTTGCGTAAACGCGATCGGCTGTGACAGATAAGCCTTCGGGGTTTTACTTTAACATTCAAGATAGTATTATCTCAACTTCAAAATCGAGGACCATTACTGTTTTTTAATTAGATGATTATCTTCTTGAGCCACTCGTCTTAAAATTGGCTTACATTTATGCAGATGACTGATTTGAATTAATTAGCAAAAGTACCTTGCAATGCCCAATAGTGTCATATGTACTCTCAGGCCCCGTCCACACTATGCCGGATAATTTTGAATCCGAATTTTTATTTATTGGGTTAGGCCTACCGTCCACACTAGTCCGGGCAAATCCGGAACAATTCTTCCCCGAAAACGAATTTTTTCGTTTTCGATTTCCAGAGTGGAACAATTTGAAAACGCCGGCTAGCCGTATTAGTGTGGACGGAGAACGTTTCGTATCCGGAACTTTTCGAATACGATGATGTCATGATTGTCATGGGAACATGGCGGGAAGGCTAAAAATTCACCGCGGGCTCAATTTCAGCTTCGATGCACATGCTCAGATAAGCAATGAAGTGTTTTTGCCGCCTCTGATCGGACTAGTGTGGACGCGAAACATTTTATCCGTTGTCATGTGTGGACGGAAAACGTTTTTTTCGGTTTCGGTGTGAAAGTTACGGATTCAAATTTATCCGGCATTTTTTCTTTCACAATGCTCAGTATGGTTTCTCCGATCCTCCCTTATCATAGTATTTTCTCAGTATTACTATATTTAGGAGGTTTCCATTTTGTTATTAATTTTCATTGGTATATTAAATTTATAACGTTCATCAATTTTGCAGATGTCATATTTTTCTTTCATTCTCGACTTTCACATCCCCATAATCCTTTGCGTCTTTGGGGGGTAACGAGAGGGTAAAAACCCACTTATTTTGCTGAAGGCTGATCAGACAATGTTGAAAATACCTTGTTTGGTATCCAAAGACAAAATGAAGAAGTAAAAAACAGAAAAAAATAGAAGCTTGAAGACGTTTAAGGTAAATTTTAAACATTTTTTCGTAAGTCAATACATTTTCTGTAAGACCAAAACTCTTGACGATCTGTACATGCAAAAATAACTTGGAATAAACTGATAATCAGTATTGTACAGATAAAAGCAGGTATAGTATAAATTCAATCAAGAAACCTTTGAATTTGGGACAGTTTTTTGATTGGTTACCTCCCAAAAACGCAAGGCATTATGGGGATGTGAAAGTAGAGAATTCTGTAAATTTGTAGTCAATACAATAAATAAAGGTTAAAACGCTAGGGCGAGGGTTTGCATTGAAATTCAAGATAGAGGGCCGCAGGCATTTTAACTGGTTTAAAAAACAACCAAACCCTATTGTTAATGTTTGATGGAGGGTTTGAATTTCGATGGAAAACCTGTGCCGGGTTTTGAATTCAGCCCCGCTCTCCCCTGTTAGTATCAATGCTAAATTCGAAACCCGGGACAGGTCTTCCATCGAAATTCAAACCCGACATCATACAATAGAAATAGGGCGTGGTTGGTTTCTAAAATTGCTTAAAGAATTATGTCCTATTAACAAACATAACAAGGACAAMGGGAATGAAGGACCTCCTGTGCTGTGCAGGTGTAAAACAATGTACGATTTTCATCTGTACCCCCTGCTAACGGAGCCGTATAAGTAGAGTTACCAATCCAACGTGAACTAGTCCATCTTGCCGCGCGCAACTGACTCATGCGCTTGATAGATTTTTCCCCACTCGGCAGATAAAATTATGACCTTTTTAAGAAGAATCCGCAGTTTAATGGAAGTCTATCGATTTTTGAGCAAGTTGTGGAAGACAAGAGTATGTAAAAATCACTTTTAAAAAGTTGGTCCGTAACGGCACACGCGACTCAAACACAAAGTTTCGAATACAGCTGCTTTAAAAGCCAAAATGCCTAAGCTACTACGGGAAAAATTCAGAAATATCCGAGGGTTTTTGACCCGATACGAGCAAGAAAAAATTACAAAATGCACTCGCAATAGACCTCTTTACTAATACTGTAATACGGCAACCATTCTGAATTATAAGATGCCCAGGGAAGCAAACGTAGAAATATTTATACAGCACTTTACGCTTTGGTGTTTTACCTATCGCTTCAACTACCAGTAATTTCAATTGGTTTTTAGATGTGTTTCACATTGGATAAACGTAAAGTCATAAATAAAGACATTTTCTAATATTTGCTCTCTCAGCATCCCTTATTCTCTTACTTAAAACAAGAATGAATGGCGACTACCTCGTATCTTGCCGAGGTTTCGCCGCGGCCATTTTTCTCGTACTGACTGAGTAAATGGTTGCCGCAAAAGTCCCTTACGGCAATATAGTGATTGAATGCCTGCTAGCAAAAAACTATACTCGTACGAATTTCGTAAGATCAATCTAATTGAAAGATTAATACTACATAAACTACGTTGGTATTTGATTAGTACCACAACGTTACATTATTCAAGTAAATCAGTGGATTTGCGAGGTTCATAAAATAGCCGCCGATTATCAGAAAAACAGTATCACTGGAATTGCTAACAGAACATAAGAATTGTATATATTTTTAAACAGTTTGCGACGTCGTTGGACAAGAACACCTTGTTTGTATCAAATTTACCGTTTGAGATCAAAGAATCTGAAGTGGAGCAAGCATTTAACAAGGTATAGAGATAGATGTTTCTGAAGACTGGTGCTTATATTTAGTATGAGATATTCGTTGACCCAACCACACAATCTTATATTGATGGTTTTCACGTCGGCCATGTTGGAGGAACTTAACACTGAAAAGAATTGTCAATGAATTCTTTTGTTATGTCCTCCAACATGGCCGAAGTGTCTTTTGTTATTTACTTCTCTTGGAAATGGTTGAAAACCATCAATAGGTTGCGTTTTTCAAGCCTTCGTTCAGTTTTTGCCTTAACGCCCCAATGTCGCACCCTATAAGAAGAGCTGTCGGGGTTGGCCAAAACAAACAACAGTTTTCATTGTCGACTCGTTCTATTTTTTTCTGTTTCTTATTCTATTATGTTCTTATAGAGCTGCGAACTTGGCCCAGCGCTCCCGCCATTTTTGGTCTCCTAAATGTTTGTATTTTTTCTTGTTGTTAGCATGGCAAGGTTAAACAAGTACGTCTCGTTACCACAAGAGCAGGAAAACCAAAGGGGTATGGTTATGTTGAATATGAAGACGAGGTATGTTATGTCGCACTTAAAAAAATCACTTTGGATGCTAATACTTTTAAGGATGAGGGCAAAACAATTGTCATCTCACGGGACCCGATTTAGGGGGGAGGGGTGGTGTTACCCGGTACCCACCACCTCTGGAAGTGAAATCTTAGATTTTGTCCCTAAATATCTTCAAAACCAAAAGCCAAATCACATAAATGAATGGACTGTCTGTCTGCATGTATGCTAAAAACATATTTGTGTACAGAAATTGCCACTACATACCCCCAGTATCGAGCATTTGAACAGGTCTCTGAGGGGGGAGAGGGTATGTACCGGTACCCACCACCTTAATTCATAAAATCGGGTCCCTATGTTGGACGATTGTTTTGACCTCGCCCTTGAGGTCAACAGGAAAAGGGTCCCATATAAAGACATACATTGTACATAAACCATTCCGAAGTTGAGGAAAAGAACCGTGAGTCAAGTTGTCATTTTTGTAGTGCAACGTTTTAGGGGACGTATTTTTTATAGCGAATTAATGAGCAACTGGTAGTGTCAATGAGCTGTCAACAGGACATGTCAACCTCATACTCTGACGTCATAGGTTGCGTTACTAAATATCTCTAGGACCAATCAGTGTTAGACTTGCTTGGAAAAGACGTTTGACTGCACTCTCATCTTGGTTTAAAGTTTATTTATTTATTTATTTATTTGAAGGAGTATATTGGCATTTGTTTTCGTTTGCTAACCCTTGTCATTTTATTTTATATTTTTAGAATAGTGCCTCAAAAGCAATAATGGTAATGGATGGCTTTATTCTGAACGATCGGACTATTTCGGTAGCCTTATCGAATCCACCATCCAGGAAACCATCTCATTCTGAACCTGCTGCACCCCCTCTCCCCGCTCCAGGAAGGTAGGTGGCATACTTCACATACTTCACATACTTGACATACAGTAAAAACCAGTAAGAACCTAGATTTTAAGAACCTGTTAGATTTTTAAGATTTTCCATTTAGCCTCCCTTGACATAAGGAAATGCTTTAGACTAAAATTTCAAAGTAGTTTCTTATTTTATCAAATAGAGTTAAAACAAAAAAAGTATAACCCAAAGAAAATAAGTTAGACAAAGATTTTGCACACAGTAAGCTTTAAATTATGTACAGTGTAGCTTTAAGGTTCACATAGGGTTTGTATATAGTATTTGCTTGGATTTCAGTCATGTAGAGAAAAGATATGCATAATTTATATGAATAATAGACTACACCTACCATAGAGTCAATGCATTTAACCCGTGAAATAGATATTAGACTAATACACTTTAGTAGACCCCAATTCCATTTTTTTCTTTTGTGTCTATTTGATCATTACACGTTGACTAGTATTTTTATTTCACGGGTTAAATGCCTTCACTCTAAACAAGTCGCTTTTAAGAAAATAAGAAAGTGTCACTGCTGTTGTTGGCGAGTAGCGAGTAATATTGTTCGAACAAAGACATTTGTGTAGGCTATTTCTGTCAAAATAATTCATGTTGGTGTTCTTTAGTTGAAGTAATCTTGTCCCAGTTACACCATACTTTGTTGTTAATTTATTTTCTTTCTGTGTTAATTGCCCTATAAAACACTACTTCACCTTGTTGAAGTAAAAGATAAAAAGGATGGCCTTTTTTTATCTGACTGGATTTGGTAATGATGAATAATGTTTTGATTTAAGTCGAGGACGTTCCAAGACCCAAGTGATGCTGGTCCCTAGAGCGCTTCAGAAGAAATCCGCGCCCACGTCATCAACGTCGTCGTCAGTTGACGAAACTGTCGAAGGGAAAGAAGAAGCTAGCAAAGGGTTTAGCAATGATTACTTTAGACAGCTGTTGCAGAAGAAATAAATAGTTTTTGTTTCTCATGTGGGTTACGTGAGCATCGTGCATGTTATTAGTGTAGGAGAACTACTTAAAAAAAATTTACTACGAAGACGTAATAATTTTTTATAGGGCTTTTCTTCTCTCTCTTTCTGTTACAACAGTCGACAACAGGAAGTCTACACAGATTACCGACCGATAGTTTAAATAAAGGTTCAACACGCCGTTTTAGCATAGATATATAATCTTACTCAGGTAATACAGATATATAGTGCGACAAGTTTTACTTTTAGTGCTGAACACTCTTGTATATAAAGAGCAAAACTAACGTCAAATTCATGATAAAAAAATAAATGTTACTGTTATTAAAGTTCAAAGTTTATGAAATTGTCTTATGAGTTTTGGAGTATTTCAGGACGAGTGCCAAGGAAAGGCCACTGACACACGTCTTAATGTCAAACAAATTTGTAACAAAGCAGGACGATATTGTGGTTCTTCTCCAGGGGCGGATCCAGGAATCTTAGAAGAGGGGTGACTATAACAAAGGTTTTACCAGGAATTGGCGGAAAAGGGGTGACTGATACTACAACATACTGAGAAATTTGAGCTAAAGGGGGGTGACTAGTCACCCCTTTTACCACCCCTAGATCCGCCACTTTGTCATGTTCAGTTTTGTAGGGGGGAAAATAGATTCTAACCCTACTATACTTAAAATGTGCAACACCATCCCTAATGAAACCACAGGTGGCCCAAGCTATGGCGATACTTAGAAACCTCAACAAACTCGTCAAAATGTGAATACAAAATCTAAGTACACAGGACGAAAGAGGTATTACTTTTCAAAGGTCAGCTAAGGTTTCTTTACTATATTCCACATTTTGACGATTTTATAGAGGTTTTTAAGTATCGCCATACATTTTCGTATAATATGACACCACAGGAACCTAGTTGAGCTACCTTTGATGAAACCTAAACTTTGATTTCATGATCATCCTTATTGGCATCTTGATTGAATCTCTCGACTTCCCGCTGTTCTTGATGACAACATGCACACAATCCATCCTGAGTTCATCTTCCACATACATTACCAATCCCTTACCAGCATTCGGTAGTCTTCGGAGTTTACTCATTGATAACAGTGATAAAGGTAAGATTCTATTGCTGCATAGTTAGTGAACTGACTTGGTGTGTCTACGTCAAATGGGAGTTACAGTATTTAGTTTAAGTAGCTCTTGAACCAGTTGTTGACTCACGGCTTTTGTTATCAACTAAGGTCACCAAGGGGTTACTAGCAAACGAAATTCGACTTGGGTTTGAGGGCTGTTTTAAAGATGATTCCGTGAAGAACAACCTAGATGATACGAAAAACCTATCGCTAGAAATCTTAAAATAGCAAGCATGTAACGGCCCGCGCGAGACCAATATGGACAAAAACAATGCAAATACTGTAATGTTTATACCGAAGTTCATGATCATCATCGCTAGCGCTCCAGTTTCTTTGTATTTTGTATAAATCAAAATATCCGCTAGTTTCATACTCAGTATTGAAGAAATGAGACCAAAAAATGATTATACCCACAACCTGAATGCACGTTAAGTCCCTCAGCGAACCTTTGGGCGTAATACACATAGTAAGTCATAAATTACAGTACTTCAAAAGTAGTGTATTTTATTTTATTTTTATTTTATTTTACTTATAGCCAACTCTTAGGTTATCAATAGCTAGTGGGTTAAAGAAAAGAGACTACAAAATGTATCGCTGAATAATAAGAGATAAATAAGAGAGGCTAGGAATCTACTACAGGTTTTCCTCAATTAACATAGATCCTATCAACTAAACGGCATGAATGAATGATTTAAACTAAACTAACCTAAATTGGTCCTTAGAACTTAACCTAATAATTCTCCAAGCTAAACTAAATGGATCCTTGTAACTAAAGCCGGGAAAGAGGAACAAATGGTCTATACAGAGTAAGACCTTTCAATTAACTTTTCTATTTGATCCTTAAGTCAACTAAACGACTTAAATTAATCCTTAAGATGAAATCGTCCTTTTAGCTGTTATTATGCTAGGCTAGGCTAGGCTAGGCTAGGCTATGTTATGTTATGTTATGTTATGTTATGTTAGTGTTGAGTAGTTGACGTAAAACACCTATACAAACTCCTAGAAATTTTATTACACCCTTATATATTATTCCAATGAAGTTTCAGCCTTTTTTTTTTTTTAATCACAATTGTGAATGTTCTCGCTTTCTGATTGGTCTAGAGCCGGGGGAAATAAGAGGGCATACCGATAAATTGCGTCAGCAAATCACGCGCGCCCTTGGAACTGTTTTTCTTTAAGATTTCCCCCTTGTTTTTGTAGTAAAATTGTCAATTTTCTGTGGCAAAAATATTTTTTCCTCCAGTTTTCAGTGGTATATCCTCTTATTTATCACTTCTAGCCGTCAAATTACGTTGTAGACTCACGAGGCGTAGCCGACGTTTTACAGCTTTTTTGGATGGTTTGTCTGAAAATGAAATATAACTAAAGATAATTCAACACAATATCAGGATTAGTGAAAATTACGATGCATGTCTTTCATTGAACTTGAAATTTCATGATGGTGCAATTTTGTCCTGAAAAAGTACACGGAATCTCCAAAATTTCAAGTTAAATGCAAAAAGTCTCAGTTTTGTCCAGAATTGAAAGTTATATATACTCTTTCTTCATTTAAAAGGATATGAAAGCTACGAAAGAAACTGCTACCACTTTGTGGTTATGTAATATTATCTTGATCAGTTCTCAAATTCTCACAAGTTTGGTGTCCTGCCAGAAAACGTTTGACGAATGTAAAGTCCATGGTATTTTCAGTGATGTCACAATATCCTCAGGAATGAAGGCAGGATTGTATATCCCCTACGATAATCCAAGCGATCTTGCGCAGATGACTGTGACAAAGTGTACAAGTAAATTGCAAATCATAACCCTTTGCGAAGGTCATTAGGACTGATAAAAACCATTTCGTGCATAGGATGTGTATTGTCAGTCCCACAATCCCATATATATAACATTACGAGGATAGTACTAGCTTGCCTATGGTCACTGTTCTATTTTCCACTTACACCCAGAATTTTAGTTAGGCTTTCTAGTGTGAGGTCAATGGGCAGGGGCGGATCTAGGAATTTGTTCAGGGAGGGTTAACCAAAGTTAACCAAGGGAGGGGTGGTGCACCCCTTAGAATCAAAGAGAAAAAACATTATTTTGTATTGGTTATCTTCGAAGTAGGGGCACAGAGTTGAACCAGGGAGGGATGCCCACCCCCTGCACCCCTCCCTTGGATCCGATGGATTTATATGATGGCGTCATTTGACCTTCACTACCAGAACCCGTGAAGGTATTAAGATTGCTGTATGATCTTAAAAACATGATTGCCGACTTGGAAGAGACCGACCAAATAAGGAATGATAGTCCTAAAACTGATTTGTTTGATCGCGCCTTCTTGAAGTCTATTAAGTCTATAAACCTATGTGAGGAAGTTTTGGAGTTTTCGATATTTTTTGGGGGTCGTGTTAGACTGGCGGAAACACATCCAATAATAACCTTGAATTTATTTTATATCCTTTTTAGAGTATTGTTGTAAAAAGCCCGGCATAATCGACATCGTGTTTCTCTTGAACAAATACTGTTATTGTGTCAGTTGCTATTCAGTCAAGCTCTGTCGACTCTTCTCCATCGACCCACCCGAGGGATTCCATCCCGTTGCTGTAGTACTAAACAAAGGTACGTTCGATCAAAAACAAACCCTACGGATTGTATTTGTTACTTATTTTTCTTTTAGCCATGCATGGAAAATGAAATCTGCAATGGCGGATCCAATGAGGTGCAGGGTTGCGGACCCCCGCTGTTATGTTTTTGAGTCTTTTTTTATTTTTATATTTTATTTAGAGTTTCAATATTTCTTATTTCTTATACACACACACACACACACACACACACACACACACACACACACACACACACACACACATATATATGATAATTCGTTTTCCGCATGCCCTTTTTTCAATTAAATACCGTTTTTAACATTCCAACCCGGGACACTTACAATGAAGTTTGCGAAAAATAACTGCGATCAATTGAAATATGTAGAAAATTCGAAAACAATTTTTGGTTCATCCTGAATCCGCCCATGATTTGATGGGGGTTCATTTATCATTTAATGGAGGCTGCGTAGGAAGATGAAGAGGCTATGGGGTTTACAAGGGGAACCATGCACAAACACCATTAGGCAGGAATCAGCTAAACGCAACTTTGGTAGTATTTTTTTTATTATTTATCAACAATATTTATACAGAGGTGCCCAGTTCAGCAAAGCTGCAATAAGATCGATAATTTTTTATACCTCAAAACTTCAATACGAAATTTCTCGAAAATGCTCATACAGATTTTCTTCAAAATTTCTCAACCTTGAGCAACTTACTTATCCTCCAATACGTCGAAAGCAATTTAAAAACTTTGGTCAAAAAATGGAGAAAATAGGCAATAAAGTAAAAGCACAAACGCTTAACAGCGCTCTAATATTAATTCCGATGTCAGTTAAAACATGCTCATTCAATTAGTTCATCTTTCCCTTGAAATGTCTAAAGATAATTTTATTATTGGATTGTTTGCGATTTGAAGTTGCATGGTATCGCGCGGATAAAACCACATGGAGTCACCTTAACTGTTAATGCTGAATGATCAAAAAGAATATCATCCAAAAAGTATTATCAAAAAAAGTAGAGAGAAAAAAAAAAAGAAAATATATAAATCCTCATTTTCTTGAATTAATAAAAGTCGCTTTAAAAATAATAAATAAATATCAAAAAAAAAAAAGATCTAAGGCTAGAAGAAACGAAGAAGAAGAAAAAAGGGTCGAAGAAAGGGCTTTTAATACGGTGGGAATCGTACACGCATCCACCAACTTTAATTAGATAATTAATTCCGAAATGTATAAGAACAAAAGATAGTGCCTTCATGCCATACCCCTAGACATCCGCTGGGTCATCGTATGGTCTTCGGACATGACGGCGATTAAGTCCCTCTGCCCTTGGGTGTACGGATTACGTAGTATAGTGTTCTAGCCGAAGCATCAGGGGAGAGACTAGCCGGCCCCCAGACCATATCTGCAGCTAATCCCTTGCACTCTGCCACGCACTGGCACGTTGATTTGAAGTGGAAAATAATCTAGTCTATCTGGTGCATTGTTTTCATGGCTATTGTTGTGTTAATTTCCTGAAATCGTTGCTCAGTGGAAAAAACTTGGGCTTCCAAGACACTGAGTCAAGCACGTTTGAGTGAGATTACTACTTGGATGGGTGACCTGAAATTCATAGTTAACCAACTTCGTTTTTGAAATTATTTTTTTAAATATCTTTTTTTCATATTAAGATACTCATTCCTGTCTACATGCTGCAAAATGCTTAGTGAGGCTTTTGAATATCACCCATTTTTCAGTTTTGTTACTGACGATTTTAATGTTTTTTTATTTTTGGGGAGTCGTCATTATTATCGTTGCGGCTGTTTTGAATCTTTATGGTATATTTATTAGGCATTATACTTCTTTTTCATCTTCATTCGAGTCATTCATTTTGACCGTCCCGATGTGCCTTGCGAAACAACAAGGCAATCCAAATGTGTCAAAATTGTACTTCCGCCGTGAAGTAGTTCACATACGCCACGAGGCAGTTCATTTCCGCCGTTAGTATTGGGGTGGCTGTGCCGTGATTTTCGGTGGTTGTGCCGTAGAAATATAGTACAAATATAAGCTCATTTTGACTAATCATGCTGGCAGGAAAAGCTAAATAAATGGTGAATTCCCGGTTTATTAACATCCAATTACCGCAGGATAGGAAAATCGCGATTCAAAACTAATCGCGACTACGACGGCCAATACGTACGGGATATTCTTGTTTAATTGGGCACTTCCTTCATTTGAGGTTTTTCTTCTTCTTCTTCGCACTGTAAAGCCTAACACACTATAAATTCCAATTCTATTAGCCTAGAGTTTCCACCACCGCAACAAGGATATCTTGACGGTAGTTCATCGGTGTCCGTGGAGCTAGGTCCAGCTGGTGAAAAACTTTCGGAAGTTTTGGAAAATCTTTTAATGTTCTGTGATATACGACTATTATTTCAGAAGACGTAACCCACAAAAAAGAAAAAGCGGCAGCCGTTTTTGAAACCACTTTCGGCATCGCACGGAAACCACGGGGTGGAATAAAATCATGAATTAAACATTCGCTAGCTGTATACTGCGAAGAATTCCGATCGATCATTGTTGTGATAGAACTATATAGTGGTCCTTTACTGTCCATTCTACAAACAACGAAGTAGATCAGAGAAAGTCACAGTCTCCATAAAATTTGTCTATTTTGACAATTATAATACGAATCTACTTTACACTCACTAGACTTTTACATCAAAATTATTTAACATGATGCCGCAAGAATAGTAAAATTACAATCCGAGAATAAACTTCAATGAGGATGTTTTTTCGACCTTTTTCTCTTCCCGCCAATTATACCTTTCATATGATTCTTAATTGTTCACGTGAAATCAGCCAAACCACAAAGCGTCTTCAACATCCCTACCAATTTCAAATCTAAATCATATATACGGTAATTGCTATATTTTACCAACACTAAAGCATCCCCGTAGAAGTAAAGCTTATCTAGGTGTTGATATAAACTATCCATAATTAATGTCCTACATTCTCAGTATGGATGCATGGTTAATGATTGGCGTTACTTGTTGTCATCTATAGATATTGTGGCGACGTTGGTTTCTCCGACAAGCTCTCAAAGAAGGCCAAATCCTTGGATGTCTGGCTCTGGAAGAGTCTTCACTAACCATCTATTTACAAAGGTAAGGACTACGACTTGCCACTAGCTGAAGATTATATATCCATGTTTTAAATATATATACATAAATTAATTTAAAATGTCTTTTAAATGTTTTTCT
>NW_022261715.1:203460-216944 GCF_009602425.1 Actinia tenebrosa | reverse complement strand
TTTTTTTTGTTTTTTGTTTTTGATAAGGTTGATGTATTTCAATCTTATATCTCGAATTATTTTTCGATCTCTTGAGCCTGTGTGAGCCTTCAAAACGATGTTTTTGTGTTGACGATTCTTAAAACTTTACTATCAAAAGGATGTACAGAAGGTTCCAATCTTATCATCGCGTTCAGTTTTTGCAGTTTTAGTTTAGATTTTTTATTGAACCTTGAATCGTTTTCTAAAACAAGAAAATAAATTGTGTGAAATCGGCTTCTCTTCGTATAGATTTACTGATTATAAAGTTTTGGTTATCTTTCAAAATTGTTACTTTAGTTTACTTTAAACACGAAATTCCATTTTCCTGGCTTTTCCTGCTTGCCCATGCAGTGGGACTCTAAATGCATCTTTCAGTTATTGAACGAATTTGCATGTCAGATATTCATCACTTTACAAATGTTATTGTACTATTCATTTTTTGCATTTGATTCTATCCCAAGAAGGGCATTATTTTTGCAGTCACCTAATTGTATTTCTAAGGCTGGATAGCGTGGATTATCATGCATAGCCTTCATTTTTCTGAGGATTATTTTTGTTGTGGCGGCGGTATTCTCGTTTATTATTATTATGGACATTTTTATTTAATCTGTGAGATAGGTTACACTTTACAACTTTGCGGGATAACCTAGGCTAAGTTGCTATCAGTGTCTTTCGTAATATCTTATCGTCATTCCTTATCATTCTAACAATTACACAAGTTCTCTTTTCCATTCATCTTTCTTGCAAGAGTGCTTTTAATAGCGATAAAATTGCTTTACGATTTCCGCATTCTGTGATAGGATTCATTTTTGGCTTTTCAGCAGCAAATATCTGGTTTCTTTCTCACTCATCATCTTTGAGCGTTCTCGTCGTATGTCTGTATTCCTCTTCTTCTTTTTCTTCTTCTTCTTCTTCTTATAAATGTTGTTTCTGTTTTTTGGGGGGTCTTTCGGTACAAAAATATTAATGATAATAATATAGATGCAAACATTTCTCACTTCTGATTGGTTGAGAGCAGTGCTGTTTTCCTGAAACACCAGTGCAAAAATGTGAAACACCAGTGCAAAAATGTGAAACACCAGTGCAAAAATGTGAAACACCAGTGCAAAAATGTGAAACACTTTTCAGTGATTGGTTGAAAACGGACAAAAGAAATTCAAACTAGTCAATCAGATCACAGCAGCTGTCATAGCAACAGAACAGCCTTCTCTCTCTGGAAGTTCTCAGAAAATTCAAGATGGCGGATTTTCATCTTCAAAATGGATTCAAAAATGCTAAAAAAGTCAAGCTTCATCAGTTGAAAACCAGCAAAAAAAGGTTGAGAATGGCAAAAGGAGGACTCGCTGCTTGTTATTTGAGAATTAAGAAGGAAAGAAAACATCAGTTGGGCTATTTTACAGCTGTTCAGGGTCACTTGACACGAAAGTTGAAGCGAGAGACGTTGAATCTTGATGTTGAAACTTCAAGAGCTTTCGCCTAATTTATCCGTAAAGAGGTACATAATACTTCTGTACAAAGAAAGCAGCTTATTCAACTTTCCTTTGAGTGTTTAGGAATTGAAAAAATAGGATATTTGATGATTTATGTAAGTTTTGCAGAATTTCTTCGCAATATGCTTACTTGTTTTCTCAAAAAATATCAAATATTTGAAGTCTTGAAGATGAAAAAAATGATTTCTAAAAAAACATGTTTTTACTTTTTAAAGATCAAAAGTAATCTTTGTTATTCATATTTCTTTCCTGTTTTGTAAATAGAATATTGTTTTATAAACCGGTTTTTGATAAAAACAAACGAGTTCTTCGCTTCGTGCATTTTTTCCAACACGTCTTTTTTATATCTAATTTTGGTTCGAAATTTTTGCATCTATATTATTAACAAGAAATCGCATGGTATTCTCGTGCACTTTGGAATAAATTTGCACTCACGGGTTTTCGAAAAGCTCAAATAGCACTCGCCTATCGGGCTCGTGCAATTTTGAACTTTTTGAAAACCCGTGAGTGCAAATTTATTCCAAAGTGCACTCGAAAACATGCGATTTCCCATACTAATAAGGTCTTTTTACTATTACTATAAACCTACTAATGGTCTATCATGCATCCCGCGCTCTGATTGGCTGAGCTACTAGTAGTGTATTAGTGATAGACCACTAGTAACGAAGAGTGCCAGTTTTGAAAACTCAAACAATAGCGGCTTACTCGCGTTTTCAACCTAATTTCAAAATTGTTTTTATCCATTTATATGACCGATTGGTAGGTTTAGACTTAAACAATTAGAACTCTTGCCCTTATGGTATACGAGTCAAAGGCCATTCGCATAAATAGAGCATGCGTAGTCTAATTTCTGTCACGTGATCAACTAGCTCCACCCTCTCTTAATCACTTGGCAACAGTGGCAACAGTGATTTCACGAAGAGAATGTTGAAAAAGCAAAAGTAATTTTCGAAGGTAGAAAACTCACCAGCCACTTAGCTAGGATAACTGGATAACTAGCATCCAACTAACCAAGATTCGCCATCATCGTTGTTACTGGCCACACATGCGAGCGTTCTCCCCGCGCCGCGACAGTAAAGGAGACAAAACGAGCAACGACAGATATGGGTGCTCGTTTAGGCCAGCACATCCCGCAGTGTAGACGGCCACTCTCTACTATTCCTTGCGCTTGACAGTTTAATAACCACTTTCGTGGTTGTCAAGTCACCATAAACTAGAAAGCTTCTTCGACACTCAAGTAACAGCAAGTTTCACAAACTTTGTATCATCAATCTTCTCCCATCTTGTCAGTCAGTCAGTCAGTCAGTCAGTCAGTCAGTCAGTCTGGTCAGTCAGTCAGTCAGTCAGTCAGTCAGCGTCAGTCAGTCAGTCAGTCAGTCAGCGTCAGTCAGTCAGTCAGTCTGTCATTCATTCATTCAGCGTCAGTCAGTCAGTCAGTCAGTCAGTCAGAATTGCTATTACAGCAGCTTTTAGTTTCGAAGTATGATGTAACCTCTATATAAAAAAATATTGCGCTCCGTATTTTAAAAAGTATCGGGAAACACCCTTCATCGCTCACTTTATCTTCTCGACATACGCGCATGCATCTGTTCGGGAAACATTTTATTTCAATTTATATTCTTTAAACCACATATCAATCTATCAGGATAACATCAAATGTAGTTCAAATAGAGACGCGTCACGTCAGATATTTGTTTAGTTTTGTACAATCTCTTTCCAAGTTCATTCAAATYATTAAAAGGTTTGTGAAGGACGAAATCATTTTTAAAGGTACTTAGAAGACCTGCTTTTGACATCAGAATCTGTAGTAAAAAATCACAAGTAAAAAAAGGTAGGAATTTAGTTTAGATTTATCAACGGCGCTTCTTGTTCTTGTTCTCTTTTTTCTTCTGTTGCTGTTTCCAACGTCCATTATTCCCTCTGTTTTGTGTTTTACTTTGCTGCTGTGTTTCGTCACCAAATATTTCCTTTAGGAATTCCTCTTGTTGTCTGTGGATGATTCAACAAGAATCACTAGTAAACATTATTGTCCACTTTGATATCTTTTCACGTAGCAGATTTCCATACGTTTGATTTACCTACCTTTTATTTCGCCTCCTTTCAAAATATCTGACGGTAAAATGAAAGGCAATCAATCCTGTAATAATGTAGGCGGTGACGGGAGTATAGAGAATCAGGGTGATCTTGGTTGTCTTTTGCTGTAAGTACAAGGCCCATTCTTGTGTTTTTGTAATGAGAGCAGATATGGCATCTTTTAATTTGATTGCAGTGACAGAAGGTGTAGGAGAAATTTCATATAATATGGCATCGATTTGCTCGTACAAAAGCTTCCATTCTTCTCTTCCTGATCTTCTCCTACTGGAACCAGATTTAAGATTCCTAGGAACATATTTCTTTGTGTGTAATGAGTCGCGTCTTTTGGGCTCGTGTTGTGTGGCTTCATCACTAGTGGATTTACGAGGTGTTGTAGAGTCAACTGTTCTTCGTTGTGGTTGAGCCTTGTCATTTGATGCGGGTTTTTTCTGGCCATGATCAAAATCATAGTCACCATGTGAAGCGGTAAATTCTGTGCTTGGGGGTAAGCGGCTCGTGCCTGTTGAGAAATAAAAAAATCTGTGTCAGAATGAAAGGAAGAAGACTTGAGCAAAAGCAACTGCTTTCTAGATGTGATTCAGTACGCCTAGTAAAGGATGAGATGTTAGTCGAAGGATGGGGAAGGATGGGGTTTTGACGTCTTGACGTAGGTCTGTATCAACACGGGTTACCTCACCAGAGACACCTGTTACAGGGCTGTAACCTTTGCGCTGAGTCAAGTCATATGAATGAAAGCCTTTACAGAAAATACAAGAAGTTGGTTTTTCAATAAGATGAGGAATGAATAGGAAAACAAGAAGCCTTTCTAAGCTCCTTCTTCAAGCGGGTCCTACAGGAAAGTGCGGTTGTCTTTTTATATTAAAAAACCAATCTAACATTTACCATGATGTAATTGCATGTCATCTACAACACCAAGGGTCTTTTTGTCATGCTTTTGGTCATCGTCCAGGGTCAACTCGATTTTATCAGCAGAGACAACAGGTGTTGCAGTTGATGACAAGTGCATGTCATCTACAGCACCAAGGGTCTTCTCGTCATGCTTTTGGTCATCGTCCAAGGTCAACTCGATTTCATCAGCAGAGACAACAGGTGTTGCAGATGATGACAAGTGCATGTCAGTTACAGCACCAAGGGTCTTCTCGTCATACTTTTGATCATCGTCCAAGGTCAACTCGATTTTATCAGCAGAGACAACAGGTGTTGCAGTTGATGACGAGTGCATGTCAGTTACAGCACCAACGGTTTTCTCGTCCTGCTTTTGATCATCGTCCAGGGTCAGCTGGATTATATTAGCAGAGACCTTAGCTGTTGAAGGTTCAGTACTGTAATAACGAGTGTCATTGTACAGGTGCTTGTCTTGTACTCCTGCTGGAAGATGAAGAAAAAGTATGAATGAAATTAAAACTGTTAGATAAGACCACATACTATAACATGCCTGATAAATCAGTAGAAACAAGGAAACTCCCCAAAGTTCTTTCAACAAGTTGGATAGAAGAGTATTTAGAACAATCAAAAGTTTTTTTATTAACAGCAGTTAACTAGTATTGGAGGGATATTGTACGTGTATGAACAGAATCCCTCTGGCTTAGAAGACTTGATAGCCTTACTCAGTAAAGATCTACTCGCCTTGACTTTGCATGTTTGTTTAATACTGATCACTTTTGTAGTTTGATGTAACATCATTGACTCACCATCACTTGGCAATTTCTCCTTTACTGCATGTTGTTTAACAAGATGTTTAATTTGTATTCTCCAAGTGATAGTCGGCATGGTAAAACAATCAAGTATTTGTACCACGTAGTTCCTCAGTGAATACCATAAAGATGGTTGGGCTTGTGGGATCGGAAGAGTAACATTATTGAACTCCGTAATGTTACACTTGGGCCAGCCTCCTTGCAGTGGACAAACTGTCGTCAAAGGAAATATAATCATTATTAATTATTCAAGTAGGTTTTTGGTGTAGAATTGCGTACATGGGAATCATATGAGAAAATAGAATTTAGCTGGGTGTTGGTTGGTTTAGAAAGAAACAAAAATCTCACCATCCTTGGCCAGTTGTTCAGGTTTTTCTTCGTACACTTCTATATATTTCTTCTGCAATCTGCAATCTTTTGCAGGTATCRAATCGTAATAATAATCATGTATCCCATCGGTATGGTGGATACACGTCACATACATGATGTCCGGGTTCTCCACCATCGTAGCGTTTAGTAGAGATGCTTCTAAATTGAAAAACAAGAATAGAATAATGAGGTGAATAAGATATAAGATTATATAGGAAGAGTGAATAAAACAAGACATGATTGACGCTGATGATGATAAGATGTTAGATTACGTAAGAAGAGTGAATAAAGCAAGACATGATTGGCGTTGATGTGGTAACGTTCTTTTCAATTACTAATGACTTTTGCAATTCTTTAAAGACGATCGAACCCTCATTCGACAAAACTTCGTAACATGATCTTTCTTACCGAAATAATCACCATGGTGATGAAGTTTGCACTGAATGTCTCTAATTTCATTTTTATCAATTTTAACTGGATTTATATACGTCGAGATTAAGATAAGCACGAAAGTAGAAGAGAGCGACATCTTGATGTCCACTCTCGTTGCTATTCCTTGCAAACTAATTAGATCAATGTGTGACGTAACAGAAGCCATCATCAGTTAGAATAGTGACGTATATACACAGGGTGACCGCGCGTTGATGTTGCATTTTAGCTTATTCTCTTTAATTCACATACGTTGTAGATTTTGGTAGTATGTTAATTTTAAGACAAAGAAAAATTGAAGGTCACCGACTTTGTTTTCGCGCATCTCTAAGGGTTTGAAGAAGCGAAAAAGTGTTTCCTTGAAATTTGGCTCATCAAAACATTGGAATGACGCCATTTTGATGAGCGCGCACGCACTAAACTCATGCATAGAAAGGCCTGAATTTAAACGGCAATAGACTGCGCGAGCTTTCGGCGATTTTCGAATGAGTGGATCTCGTTTTTCAGTCAGTCAATATAATATATAATAATTATAATTGTGTTATCAAATGATACAATTATCATAAATTCTAAATAGCTATAGTATAACATTCCATTCATATTGAATTCAAATTTGAATGTAGATTTGTAAAACCTGACATAATGTTCTGTTTGGCTTTAGAAGTTGTCGCCCACAAAACTATCTGTGTCAACCCGTCATGTATGGAATGCAGCTACGAGATTCGGACGAGAACGTGAAGAAAGAAGGCAAAGTACCACTAACAAAGGTAAGTACGACAATATCTACTTTTTATTTGCCAAATTCGAAAAAAAAAAAAATCTAAAAATGCAATTCAAACCAGTGCCAGAGTTTTGATAGTCTCGTTCACAGCCGTCATTAGGTTCGGTCCCAGATACTAAACTGACTATGATCGTTGTGTTTATATGTCACTTGTATTATAGCGTCATTTACTTCCATTACCAGAATCCCTTGCAACCAGAATTCCTTGCACACTTTCTTTTGTACAGTTAATTAGCACCAATCGTTTTACTATTCTCATGAGGGAATACAAATTTGAATAAGAAAGAAAATTCGCGATGCATTTTGGTAGTTGTAGTAAAATGACGCCATCATGCAAACAGCCTTTTGCAAAAGGTTTTGGGTTTCTGTTTTCATTCGGATGGTCTTTTAGCTTTTTAAATCTAATCACATCCCATAATCGCCAATAATAATTGTTTAAAGTAACACCCCTGGTGCTGTCAACATCTTGGAAGATGCGTGTTACTTTAATTGGCCAAAGCCGAACTCTTTTAATGGCTCGTTGCTTGATACTTTAGTTACAATATAATCATGCATATCCTCATCTTTCCCTTATCTAGAAGTTTACTAGATTGTTCTCAAGGAAGTACCATCCTCGTTTAGCTCTATTTTTTCGCTACTTATTATGCTTCATGCTTGGAGGACTCCTTGGTCTTATTCCTTACTTCATATTCTTGGTCGAGCTCTGCAAAGGTTTGCAATATTCCTGTATTCAAGAATATGCTGGTGAGATGTGCAAAATAGCACACACCATCTCTTCGTTTGTGCCATGTTTTTTTCCTCTCCTTTTCCTGTTTGTCTTTGTCAAACGTTTGTTCTTGTTTACTGTATTGATGTTATTTTCATCAAAATGACATCATTCATTCGAGTGAATGCCTGTCCAAGGTGTTAAAAAAGGTCTCTATCATTGCAAGGTCACCGCCGTCCACGCTTCGGTGCAAAGGCACGGTTACCTTTCAAGATGGCGCAGAGAACTTTGGAGGGAACTATTGCTTTCTTATTCTTTCTTCTTTTTCCTTCTTCATATTTCTTGTTTTTGCCTTTCCCCTTTGCTTTCCTTTCTGTTTTCTAGAGTACAATTTTCTCTTATTTCATACAGCAAGTCTCGCAGTCAAAAATGTTTATCTTCCTTCTTCTCCAAATGGCGGTAGCGAAAGCCTCTCAGGCAACGCTCGAAACGGCAAGACCTCAATCGATAATTTCACTAAATTGCAGCTGTTAACACGAGCTAAGAGGGGTAGGTTTTCTAGGAGAATTACTGCATGTTGCGTCTTTTTCCACATCAATGGGCTATTTTTACTTCTATCATATCATCTTAGCATCTAAGTTGTAGACTGTTAATTTTTTACTTTGGACAACTGGTTTAGGTTCTTAGAGATTCAGATAAGGTTAACGGCCCGAGATAGCCTGCAAGTGTACCATAACCCAGAGTCTTGTTTTGTTTGTGTTATTTCTTTTGTTATTTCAAAACTCAATACATTATTGTTCGGCCTTGTTTAAGCGTCAATAGGAATGTCAAAAGTGTTTAATGGGAACAAAAGGTTCCGTTAGTTACTCGTGGGATTTAAGATTAGAATGACTTTTTCTCCCTTGTCTTGTATTATAAAGCAAAAACATCTAAGATTTTTAGAAGCTTTAATGACTGCAAGGTATGCATTAAGGTCTTTTGACATGGTCTTCCTAATAAATAAAATTTATCTTAATCATACTAATTTCCTCTTATAATACTTACTCTCTCCTAATATTTCTAAGGCATCGGCAATAAAGATTTGACGGGTTTTCAAAGTACTGACCTAATAGTAACAGACGTCCAAGGCGTTATTGTGCCGAGTACTTTGAAATCTCGAAACGCTAATGCGAGTATTCATTGCATGTTCTTTGCTTGTAGTTACATTACCACCAATACCAGTGCCAACCTCTTTTCCAACATCCCTTAGGCCAACGAGAATAGCAATCAAAGAGAGAACAGGTATGATGACAATTTCCATTATTGTTGCTAGCTGTCTTGATTATTTCCATCGCGGCTTACGGCAATCTTGAAGTTCTGTCCCTTAGTTCTGTTGAAGTTGCCGCTGTCACTGCTGCAGTACTGCTGCTGTTCTTCAGAACACTGGGGTTTCAAACGCCTCGCGTTACTGCTGCTGCTCTTCAGTTGAATATCGTCTTTTTAGTATTTTTCTTATTATTGTTGCTCCTTTTTTGTTTTTTATGCGCAAAATTAAATTTAAAAATGCGGCTAAAATCTTTTTCAACTAAAATAGATTTTAGACTTGTTACTGCATAATTTGATATTACTACTCTACCCAGTATTTTTTATCGCCTTCGTAGCGTCTGTTATATATGAAATACATTTTAAATTGACCACGTGATACCAATGTTGTACCACGTGGACAGGTTTTTTTTACACCACGAAATGCACTTGTACTTAACATGACAGACGCTACAAAGGCGATAAAATATCACTGCCTCGGTATACTGGGAAAAGTAGTAATACTAAGTGCTGTGTGGTTGTTTTTGTTGCCACAGCCATTCATTCTGATGCCATATTTTGTCGTTGAAATTTTGTGTTTAACAGTGGAAGGCAAAGGGAATGAAGATATTTCTATCCAGTGCCTCGGTACTTTCAAAATCACACGCGTCTTGGCGTTTGGTATCGTAGGAGACACAAAGACTGTCACCGATTTTGATCGATATTGTCAAGCTAATATCAAGGACGTGGATAATGCTAAAATTTGCATCATCAGTCTCAAGAGGGTCTACAAAACTAATTATCCTCCGTTTATAAGCACTAAGGTTACGTATAAGTGCACCTACTTTACACGAAACTGAATCTGTCTGACGAAATGCCGTTACTCCGGCTTTATAAAGTAGCACTCAACAACAATACCAGAGAATCGAGTTGCCCCGTTATTTTCAAACAAAAACTTAAAAAGGACATATCTCAACTAAAGATGTAATAACTCTTTCCAGTCAAAATATTAAATTATGTAATAATTAGCTTAGTAGTAGATAAGATCGAGAGAATGAGAGAGAGAGAGAGAGAGAGAGAATGCGTGTGGGTGAGAGTGAGAGGACTAGTATAGCTTAGGACCTAGGATTAGAACACGACCACATCAGCTACGCTGTATATAACATATCGTGTATAAATAAATATTATTATTATTATTATTATTATTATTATTATTAATCTGATATTATTAACTGATCTGAAGAGGTTTAATAAAATCTCATGAGTTTCTGGTAGTTTTATTGTTTCTTTATCAAAAACAATTTTGTATTGAGCTTTTCAACCACTTGTGGGGGGTTGGACACAGCGAAGCATGACATGGCAGTGGAAACTGACCAATATACAGTCAATTTWAAAAATGTTGTCGTCGAATAACTCAAGACTACGCGACTGGACCGAAAGGAACTCTGGGTAGCAGTCATTGAAGCCGAGTTGAGTCCGTAATTTTATCTGACTAGTTATGCCTGGTCAAAAGCAAGAACCTTCGTAGGCGAGCGGGAAATGTTGAAGGAGACGTTATTTTGATGCCTTCATATTTTCGGAATTGTGAACTGAATCATAACTACTTTGTTTTTCTTTCCCTAAACTCGAAGACATGCATTTGATGGATCGTTTCTCGCCATTATTATCTTATTACTAGTGGGAACAATTAATTCAGAGCGAATATTCAACCGCTTCAGTGATTTTTACCCATATTCCTTTCGGTCCAGTCGCGTAGGCTTGAGCCGGTCGATGACAACGTTTTTTGAATGGACTGTAAGATCCCTCTATTTCGAGAGAGGGAAAAACAAAAATGGCGGAGAGAAGACAAGTACTGAATTCCACAGGTCAGTCATAAATTTTGGCTTCAAAAGTTGATTATGAGTATTGTTATCCTCATTCATTGCCGTGAGTTTATTTTCATCTCGATTTATTTTGCCTGAAACTGCTTTTTTTCTTATTTCTGGATGGGATGTTACAGGCGCAATTTCGTTCTGAAATAACTTGTTCGCGACACAAGTTTCGGTTGCATAAGTGAAAAGCAGTTCTACTTTTCGTGAAGGGTGTCGCTAAGAAAGTTTCACAAAACTTAACTTGCACCGTGTAACACCCCCGTGAAACCAGGCGCACCACCCTAAGTAGTAGTGGTTTCAGATTTCTCTGGTAAGGGATTCCTGTGACTGATCCCTGTGACTGATCCCTGTGAGATGGCTATTTAGCGATAGAGTTCAAATTCTCTTCTAAAATCAAAGTAGTCGGTATTCAAAAAAGAATTATCTGGAAATGAAGATTAATAATTTATTATGTGTCTTGAAGTGTTTCTTTTTTTTCTGCCAAAAAGCCGCAAAAACGCTTGTTTGGGGTTTAGAAAGTTCGGCGGTCAATTCGACTCGCTCACCTAGTGTAAAAATGAGCGAGTTCTCCTCGATCAGCAAGATCAATGTTAGCAGATTCCACAACCTACTTTAGTCTTTTAGTATCTGCATAGTCTGAATCCTTTCGAAGCTAGCCTAAAATAAAACATTTTAATATAATGCTTGACCTCTGATCAGCGAGGTAATGTTAGACGCTCTACCCCAGCCAGCCAATTTTGTATAAAGTGCGACGCATTTTCTTATGGGTCACAATGCATTTCGATTTGGCTCATTAGCCTCCCAATTTTATAAATAATGCATAGGTACATATGCACTGGGTGAAGGATGGTTTTGAAACCACGTAGTAAAGTTTTATTGGCAAACTGACAGCTTGGTCGTCATGTCACGCCACGTGTGTGTAGAAAAGCTACGAACGGAAAAGTTCACTGGACTGTCTAAGTAAAGTACAGTATTGCAAAAGAAAATGCAGAATAAATGATTCTCGGTTTTGTTTAAAATGATCCTGGGCACTCAACTTGCTGCAACAGTTCGTGGAACATAGTATAGATGACGATGATGATTGAGTCAAATGCATAAGTACGTCTTCTTTTCAAGGGTTACCACAAAAGAAAGGAATGATTGACAGGATGACAGGATGAGTCATGAGACCTGAAAACATCTCTTGACCTAAGATATTAAAGATCATTCATGACGACTATGACCTAATGTGTGCAGAGCAACCCTTTGTATTTTCATCCGTCTGCATTAACGGACGGGCATCTCTATTTGGCTGAATCATGCTTTACGCAGCCTTGGTTTTCGTTCTTCTCGGCCAGTGCCTTGCAGATCTTTCTTCTGAGTACGACCATTTCGTTGCATTGGATCCTTCACAGAAGATAAAACTCTACTGGACTGTGGACCAAGCTGAAGAGAGCATCTCGTTTGCTGTGGAGGCCGTCACTACTGGATGGATTGGCCTTGGATTCTCACCCAGTACTGGCAGAATGAAGGGAGCTGATATCGTGATTGGATGGGTTAAGGATGGAAAACCGTATTTAACGGTATAAAGCTACTGTGTTGTTGCTACCGGCCTTTACTTTGTCGTAAATTGTCGCTGCGTGCTGCTATAGATTTTGTTTAGTTTCTTGACAAATTTTGTACAAGCATTTGCGCATAGATATAGATGTCTAAT
The DNA here is from genome assembly GCF_009602425.1 of Actinia tenebrosa. The sequence goes on along the minus strand of NW_022261715.1, from coordinate 204,515 downwards.
CGCCTGGATGGAGCATTGCTACAGTCGAAACAACGATGACATACATTATCTATCAAAGAATTTTCCAACAAACTTAATTAGTTCGTATTTCTGTTAACAGGACCGCCATGGTGAAGGTTATTTCTTACYCCCGTTGGACGATTCACAGGATTACAAACTCATTTCAGGCACGGAAAAAGACGGTAAAACAATGATAAAATTCAGCAGAAAGATTGACACTTGTGACAACCAAGACTACAAATTCGAGGTATGTGTTGTTCAATGTTGTTGGGGGTGGTTATTGATTAGAATTAAAAGGGTGGTTCTGATTAGAGGGTGGAACGGGTGCCATGATAGTGCAGATGATACCTAGACAACGCAAAAATGACAAAGACATGTTTACTTTAGATTTATTTGATTTCAGAGCTTTTAATTAGGAATAAAGTTAGCATCAGTTACCACATATGTTTATTTACTTTGCATAGTTTCTTTATTTGCACATTTCGGTAAGTACAGCAAAAATCATCGGTTTGTTTGCAGTTTCTTCTTCGGTACTAATTTGCCGGATCTTGAACAAATTACAGCTAGTCTAGTCAGTTTTCCCACCTCATTTTGTTCACAAACCCGAGATTTACCACAGGGAGCCCAATTTAGATAAACGTCAAAGTTGAAAATAAAATCGGGATATACATTGAATAATTATAAATTACTCTAAAGAGTATTTACTATGGAAATCACTAGAGTGGTAAAACATCCGTTGGAATGCACGTCTTGCTGCGGTAGATTTATGTACCACGTGACCATGAAAAGGGATTCACAATGTATGGCATGTTTTTGAGTGAGTGGCCGTAATGCTTGTTGCTGTCATAAAAGGAAGTACCGCTCTCGTCAAGAATCTTCAGCTTGAACGGGTCAACTTAGTTCACATATAGTCCAGATGATCATGGAAATCATTCAAGTTTGCATTAGTGAACTCTTTAATTTTTCTATCGAACGCTACTACAATCACATCACATCAGGGGCGTAGCGAGGACCTAGGAGCTGGGCTTTCGTTTTGGTTTAATATGTTTTGTTGT
>NW_022261715.1:188584-198894 GCF_009602425.1 Actinia tenebrosa | reverse complement strand
AGGTGGTTAGTAATGAGGTGTAGACACTGAGGGTGGTCAGTTTACAATCATGAGAGGTGGTTAGTAATGAGGTGTAGACACTGAGGGTGTTCAGTCTACAATCATGAGAGGTGGTTAGTAATGAGGTGTAGACACTGAGGGTGGTCAGTATACAATCATGAGAGGTGGTTAGTAATGAGGTGTAGACACTGAGGTTGGTCAGTTCACAATCATGAGAGGTGGTTAGTAATGAGGTGTGATCACTGAGGATGGTCAGTCTACAATCATGAGAGGTGGTTATAGTTATGGAGGTAGTGGGGGGTAGTGAAAGACGATTTGATGTGACCTTGTTTACGCCCTCATTCTCTCTTTTGCATCCTTATCAATATTTGGTATCCTGCTTGGAAGAGTTTCTTTCTACAATTTAAAAAGATACGTAGATTTATAAATATTTGGTTGAAGGACGGCTCGACAGCTCTGGAGTAAGGCTCTACTACACGTCTGATCTACGTACATACGATGCTGGTACTCTGAGTATAGGGGTTGGCGTTTCCTCGTGGATGGTCATACCACCCAACCAAGACGACTGGATCACTACAGGATACTGTAGAAAGGAATGCACCCAAAAGGTAGATTGTCGTTGTAGGGGGAGAGGAGGTGAGTGACGGGTCACTGGATCACTACAGGATACTGTAGAAAAGAATGCACCCAAAAGGTAGATTGTCGTTGTAGGGGGAGGGGAGGGGAGTGAAGGATCACTGGATCACTACAGGATACTGTAGAAAAGAATGCACCCAAAAGGTAGATTGTCGTTGTAGGGGGAGAGGAGTTGAGGGAACAGGGAGGAATGACCATAATATCTTCGAAAAAACTGCCGGCATTAACTATTTTTGCGAGGGTAGGATTTTGCGAGGGGAAGAGAAAGTGGATAAAACTGTATATTAATTTAATTTCTATTTACTAACCTTCTATCCTAAAGGCCCTTGAAAGCAGTCCACTTCAGGACAAAGGAATCAAAATCATTTCTTCTTTTTTACACACACACTTAGCAGGTAAGAGCTAAATTTATTAGAGAATGATTCTAGGAGGACTTATGGAGTTGATAAAGTCCACATGGAATACCCTTTGCTTTTTTCTAACAAAATAATCCATCCCATAATATGCCATGATGCTTTTAAAACATTCAAAATGCGCAAACTAAATGAGAGCCCCGACTAAACTTTTTAATTAAACAATTTTTTTTATTTGTTCTGTGGCGTTCTTTTCGACGCATGCGCAGGTCGTGCGGTCTGGACCCAACATATCAGGGACGGTGTTCAGCTTCCAGATATTGCAAGGGATAACAACTATGATTTTAACTTTCAGGTACAGTTTTACTATACATGTTTATTTTTATGATGTTTTTTGTTTGTTAAAGATTTTTGTAAAAGCATAACCTCGCCAACAGCAGCTCTTACGTGTACTAGGTTCTTGATTTTTCATCATTTTCTGTATTACTTTTTTCGTATTTCTCAGGAGATTCAAGTTCATGCTAAAGAGGTTCACTTTAAACCCGTAGGTTGCTTCACTAGTTAATTGCCACTATTTTGATGCCTCGATCACGTGATTTGATGTTATTTTTATTTCCATACCAGGGTGACGAGATGATTCAACAGTGCAAGTACAATACCAAAGATCGTACCAATACAACATTCGTGAGTCTAAACGATAACAATGGCCCTATCTATTTGTCCTCCTAAATAATCAATGGTGTAGCATGTGTATTAGAGCTGGGGGACCGAGAAAAGCGCACGCGCGTTTTGGCGCAAAAAATCCCGCCAAAACCTTGTCTGGAGTAAAACTGTCGGGTGTCTAAGGAAGGAAAAAAGAGAATCTTCCCATTTCCAGTCTTCTCGAGCATGCGCAGTGTATGCAGGGAGCCCAGCTTCCTTATTTCAACATTCATCCTGATATGTTTTGCAGGGAGGACTTAGTACATCAGAGGAAATGTGCATAAACTACATGACATATTATCCACGATTAGGAGGACTACGTAAGAGCTGCTTCAGTAGCAACAGGCCAGCAGTCTACAAGTTTCTCTTAAAACACTTCCCGTAAGTCGGTTATTCCTTAGGCGTTTATATATTATGAATTTCCAGTTAAGGATAAACTGTGTAGCACTTTATTTAGAGTATGTAGATGAAAAATAAAATTTATATGGTTTTAGTGCTTACAAAAATGTCTACATTAGGCGTTTGTTGCTTTCCTTTCATCCAGATCGTCCCTTCTTTCACACATCGACTCGTTGATCCATCTTCCTTCCGTCGTTCCTCTCTCCCTCTTTCTTTTCCTCTTCCCATCCTCTCCTCTTTCATTCCTCCAACTTTCCTCCGTCTTTCTTGCACTTTTTAAATATTCATTCACTACTGAATTTTATCTAATGTGTTTTGTTTAAATTCAGGTCTTACAAAGCTTATTCCAAGAGGTGGTACAACCCACTTGTCGCAGCTAAACCCAGCTGGACCGACGAACTGACAAACGATTTGAGAAATTTCCTCGATAAAGAAAACTTGATATCAGACTGCTCAAACAAAGGAAACCGTAGCAACTTTGAAGTAAGTCACAAATCGGAACAAACTCCATTCAGCATACTGCAGTACAGGCCTGGGAATGGAGAGGGGGGAAGATTTCAATCCGAAATGTTTCAAAACTTGCGAGGTATCTATCCTAAACGAAATATGGGGAAACCACTTGGGGTGAGGATGGGAGTCTTTAGCACTACTGTGCTACTATCTTTGTAGCATAAAGCGGCTACGAACATTTTCCCCCCTAGTCACCCGAACGAAATGTCTTTTACTTGGTGCCGTACCCCCAACATTAGCTGGCACCATTTATACACCTGGGTGAAGAAACGTACGGATGTTTTTGGCCTAATTTGAATATCTTGTTTTCCTTCCAGGAACAAATTGACCCAAAGAACCTTAGGAATAAGGTTACGTTCAACAAGTCATATCAACCGCCACCTTCGGCTTGTGATGTAAACAGTTCGTCGACGGCTTTGAGAGTCAGCATAATTCATCTCTCGTTGATCAGTATCTGGGCTATCTGGGCTCTTGGAGCTGGCGTTCTCTCCCTCTAGTGTAGTTCAAACCATTGTTTGCTTGTTCTGGTTCACTATCTGAATCGCACTTCACCTACATGATCACTAAATTTAGATGCTAATCAATAAAGAAAAAATGTATGAAAATGATAAATCTCATGTCAAACTCTCTAGAGGTAAATACTTGATTTGTTGCATGCACACTGTGACGTCATTCTCATCGAATGCTGCCAGCTTTTTTGGGAAAGATTTATTCATTGAATTTTAGCTCTTTATATAAATTTCATCAGGGAAAAAAATAAAGCTTCCGGTCGAAAATGTGTACAATATTTCCCCATCGTGATCTAGAAAATTCACCTCAAAACGACTATGTACGGCTGTATGATGCATCAGTGTGCTGCTTATCACTGTTTTCATTACCATGCCGCTAATTAAGACAACAGTACTTGCAACAGGGAAATTGGGCAATACACTGCCGTCAATCAGAGTATGTAAAGATATCTGAACAATTTTCTTTTGATTGATGTGCTTTATAAACTCAATATACTCATAAATACTAATAGGTTTATTTGTTCCAGAATTAGTTGAATACCTCTGTATCACCATAGTAGCGCATCTTTGGTGTCCCATGAATACTCTTGTGCAATGTTTACAACTCGGCGCACTCAAACTGAAAACTGAATGAAATCTGTTTTGAGAAATTCAGAGCTATTTAGTACTTTACAGGTGTTTAAACAGAACTTCGAGGAGCTCTGAAAGAAATGAATCAGGATCAGATCAAAGACCGAGTGAGTAAAGAAGAGACAATTGGGTGTTCACCCTTTAGCCGCTAGCCATATGTGTGGCGTCTTGGAGAGACGAGAGATTGATATACAGCCACACGTGAAGTAATTCTCAGGGAATCCGTATTGGGTTGAATAATCAAATCTTTTTTCATTTTCGTCTGCGTTATTTTCTATGAGATTGGGTCTGTAGCAATTCATGATGACTTTTATTACTAGCTATCTTGCAACGTAGATTTACTACGCGAAGCATAAACACCCATAAATAAACATACCAAAGAAAATAAACATTGCAGGATAAATAGAGTTAGCTTACGCGCATACCCTTGCACAAACCAGTCCTATCGTTCATGGACTGTCTCTCAATTTATATTACAAGCTGTATGGATCATGCATATTCCTATTCTTGGAGTGTATGTTACTTCATAGCCGCCATGTTGGTTGACTATATAAAGCATTGCTCATTACGCTTCTCTTGTGCTAGATCAACCAAGATGGCGGCTGTTTCATTGTTATTTTTATCTCAAGGGATCACGTGTTTGCACTCCAAGAATAGTAAGAGTTAATATCCGTTTGCGTTATAGGAAGAAAAGAGGGAAAAGTTTTTCCAACTTGTGAAAACATTATCTAGAAATTAATGTTAACAAATTTGTAGTCCTTAAATAATCGGCAGTTGAGATTTTAAAAAGTCGTTTTTACAAATTTGTAATAAATGACCGAGATCCGCACCCTGCTTTTACCTTAAAACAAACAAACAATAGAATGATAAGCAAAGCGATAATATATGATAAATAGCTGTCACTATTTGGCTTGGAATTCATACATGGTCTTCTAGCTTTAGGCCGTAGTTACTTGACGATCAATCTCGCCTTCTTTTTCTTCTTCTTGTTCTTCTTCGTCTTCAAGCTCAATGTCAAATCCCCCGGGGCTCATTTCCAGTTCTGGTTGTTCAACACCAACGTTCATGTCTTGGTAATTCTTCAGGTCATTATTACCTTCTATCCCAGAAACGTCACTCCCTGCTTGGTTTATGGTCAGGAAGAGGTACAAACAGCACGAGATAGAACATTGTGGGTTCTTCCTGATGACCTGCACAGTCTGTACTAACGTTACCATATAATTGACTGTGGAACAAAAACATGAAACAAATAGAACAGATCAGAATTTAGAAATGTGGGGATGGCTAATCCCCGACAACTGTTATACATCACTGAGAAGCCTCATGTCATGTAACAAGACACTATGTTCGATTCAAGGATCGTACAATAGCGTACAACTAAGAATGCACATTCTATTCTACTAACCAGCCATGATGGCGATGACAGCAACATTAGCAATCATCAGCACCGCTGTTACAAAAGCTTCATCAACGTGGGTATTAACACTTGAAGACAGGCTGTCACTAGGGATCTTCAGTAGCATCCCAACGATCATGTTCACCATGGTAGCCAATAGTGACGTCAACTGTAGCCAGTGTTCAAAGGTGTCTGTGATTGGCTTGTAGTAAGCAAACAGCACGGCATATATTCCTGATATTATGGCTGTTACACCAAGGTATGTACGACTTTCAGCATGAGCCAGCAGAATGACGGACGTCAGAAGAACTTTGCGCACCAGTTCGATGATTTCCCAAAACCACACATTACTGGCGTAGTTCTCGTACACGAATTTCAACCCTTCCACGATACCATCATGCTTTGTATGCACTCTTTCCTCGCGGGAAGCATGCTGTCCTCCTTTGTAGCGATATTTCCAAAGCAGGTAGAAGATGAGCGATGGAAATCCAGCAGGATAGACGACAAGGACATAAAAGAAGAGGCTTTTGACCTTGAAAGTTTTGCTTCCACATTCTACAGAGTAGTCAGATTTCAAGTACGACTTGCAGAACTTCTCATCTGTCGAGGTGCAGACTTCCTGGCAAGTCTCGGGGAGAGCCTGGAAAATGTAGCTGCATGTCATGGGGAACGAAATGAATAAGATCAGGAAGACCGTGCGGTAACAACGCTGTTGAAGAAGAGACCTCCTCTTGCTAGGGATTTGTCTGACCCTGATATGATAATATACGATTCCAGCCATTATAGCAACAACATTAAATAGTACTGCAGCAAGCAGTTTGACGTGAACATTAGTCTTGAGGGAGTCTGATATGCAATGAAGTGGAGCTGCTTGTAGAAGATTCATCTGGAATACCTCTGCATACCTGACCAGCTTGATCATGGCATAAGGCCAATGGACGTACGAGAAACTGGAGATTGTTCCTGAAGTGACTTGGTAGAATCCAATCAGGATCTTAAGTCTGGCTGTCATGATATCAGAGAGAGATCTCCCACTTGACTTTTTCTTTTTGTCTCTTATCAGCAAGACAATCAGACCCACTACAATCACAATGACAAGTATGATCTGGGTTACTATCCAGGGTGGGGTGGGGCATTTGCGGCATATCGATGCGAGCATGTAAAAATGTCTACTGCACATTGCACACATGGGACCCTCGTAACCAACAGAGCATTCCGAGTCTATACCACCTTTGCACGCCGATGCAGTAGGACATGCGTAGGCTTTAGGAAGACCTTGAGTATAGTGAGCCAGATTTTTGTTATATGATTGGCTAGTGACTTGTAACTCGGCAGAAAAGTTCAGGTACATGTGTTTGGTTTCTGTAGAATTCCACTTCCAATAGAAACCAGGTAACAGGTTGATGGTCTCGTTTGTACATTTGTATCCTCGTGTACATGGGAAACAGGCCGCAAAGCGATGTACACGGTAATGGTCGTCACGGCAAAAACAGGCTCTGAACAAAGCTGGGTGATCAGGACTGGTTCCTGTAATACGAATGTGTTCAAATGTCAATGAGAAAGGAATATGTTTTGTCAAACATTTTATGAAAGGGAGTGTGCAGTTTCCATGACACTTGTGCATATATAATATTTAATACCTTCTGGACATTTCTGACAGTCGGCTTTTTGTACTCCTGGTGAACTTTGCAGACTCACAAAAGTTCCGTCTGGACACTGTTTACATCCTATACCATGAGAAAGTATTTTGTATTGTGCCTGCTCATCTTGATAGAAACCACCTTGTTTTAAAAGGAAAAAAGTTTTAGGAATAGGCGCAGCATACTGGGCTATTGGGACCGCCAATAGTTTTGAACATTGCTGGCATGTGTCATTGTGAGACCTTTACATTTTAAACTTTTAAAGATTGGAAATATCATTTCCTCGTTATCGTGGTCGTGAAACTTCGGATTGTAAAAAATCGAAAATCGATCACGATTCAGTGTTAACTACGCGCACGAGACCAATTTTAAAAAAACTCGTCTTCGAACTTGTTCTCGTACTCGTCGTTGGATCTAAATATAGGTATAGTAACTTTTAAAGATTGGCAATATCATTTCGTACTCGAAAATGACAGGAGGATAACAACAATATCCTGACCCTTTTCGGGAAAATATCACTATCCTAGTTTCTGAAACATCGACCATGGCGAAACGTGGTTCAAATGACCACGAGTTTTCCTGGACAGGAACTACGATATATAACTAGTGGAAAGTGAAAAAATGCTTTATTCGAAGGAGATGGAATGTGGCTTGATGTATCGTAAAGAGAACGTTCTATGATGATGTTCATCACGATGATGATGATGATGATCAAAGTTTTAAAAGGTACGTTTTTTTATTACAAGCAAAGTTTGATTTTATTCTTTTAATGGGTATTCATGATCATCATGATATTTTGGTAGATGATGCCATCTACGAAGGACGGTCCTTTATGCAAAGACGCTTCTCATATACTAAAGGCGGATTCAGATATTGAGTTATGAGAAGGACGGGTATTTATGGAGTTACTCGCTTCGAGTTGTGCGCTTCGAGTTACGCGCTTTTCGAGTTACGCACTCGACCACACCCAAATTTGACGTTGTCACGCAGTGCGCGTAACCACATACATACTTTATTGCAATTCGATGTCATTAAGAAAGTTGTGTGAGTTCGAATAACGCTATAGGCGCGTAACTCGACAGCAGGAACAGATTTTTTGTAGTTCAAGTTACGCTCTAATTAATGAATAAATAATACTCAAATTTTGAAATGATTGGCCTAAAAAATTTTTAAATTTTGCTTCAAACTTATGACTTATTTTATTGATACCCAATAAAGGTTGTAAATTAAAAAGCCTGGAAATCCTATCAAATCCTATTCAGATATTGAGTTATAAGTGATTCAGATATCAAGAGGACATCCTACCTGCTGGACATGTATTGCAAAAGCCTCCCTGTTTGAAAGTTCCGTATGGACACGGAAAACATTCAAATTGGCCATGTGGATTTCTTTCAACAATGTATCCTCTTTCGCTATAAAATCCTTTACATCTATCACAAAGAAATGCAGTTGTTTCCGATGCGAGATTTCGAAAACTGTGAAAAGAATAATTACAAACAAATTACCTTTGTTACTGCGAGTCCCAGGGTCAACAGTATAACTATTTCCTACGAATGGTCAGGGCTGTTTATAGGTTTATATCTTTATTCTTCTTTAAAACACATCTCTTTATTAAAGTGTCTAGTCATTCTAGCACTTTCCTACTAATTGGGGACACTATTAATTTGCACACACTACCACTACATTTAATATTATATGCACACAACGCTTAACTCACATGCTGATTTTTACGTAGGGAGGAAACCGGAGAACCCTGACAATACCCTCGTAGCATAGGAGAGAACAATACATGAAAGAAACTCAAATTACATGTGGCGACCGCAGGACTCGAATCAGCGACCCGACCCGTTGGACTCGGGTGAAAGACGACGTGTTTGCAGCGTACGCCACCAATGCTACCCAGCAACTTATTCATAATCTAAGAAGAACTGGCGCACGGGTTCGCAAATCAATCCTAACTAATTCAAACTAGTTAGAGCTGTGCTCCAGGGTCATACATAGACTGTATAGCGACTGTCAAAGGTGTCTTTAATATGTCAGTTAACATATTTTGAGCTACCTCACTGGTGATTAACGATGACACGTCTGTATTGTTATATAAATAAACTAATATTTCAAAGGATTACGAGGATAAAGTTTTAAAAATTGATTGAGTAACTTACACCTGTAGAATGATTTGTTTATTTTGGTTCATCAGGGTGGCAGGGACAATCCTCTGCAACTTAGTATCAGCCAGATTTCTGATAACAAAAATAATGAATGACGATTCTTATAAAGAACAATAACAATAAGAATAATAGTATATATGTTATAATGATGGCACGAATATTATTGCTAAACCTAATATTGAAGAGGCTCTAAGTTTAAACAAAATCAAGAAAAATGCTAAAATTCGATCCTAAAAATGTGAATCAGATAGACTGTTAGTGTATGTCAAAACTAGCCAGCGTAGCGGCTCTCGGGAGCCGCTACGCTGGCTAGTCAAAACGGAAAGGGAGGCTGCACGAAAAGCGCCGACAATTTCTGAATTGTGAAAAATCAAGGCTATTTATCTAGCCAATGAGAGCACTACAGCCCAGACCCCACAACATTTGCTACAGACCAATGTCACCAATTAACTTGAATGAGTGGTTGTGCAGGGGCCGTGGTAATCGATCTATCGTTATCTTTCCTTAATTTATTAACCTGACTTAGTGGGGGTTGACTTCACATATGGGGATTTAGTTCCTCCCTGTCAACATCCTTTTTGCCTTTTTTTGTCATCTTTTTGCAAATAAAGTCGTTATGAATAAATAAATAATGCATGCCCATAATTGGGCCTTGCGATCTTGGAACAACGTTTATTGAAATAAGTGTATTTGTTAAGACTTCTTACATATATCGAAGATAGGACATCGATATGAATGCTCCATCTTCGATGATCTCCAAAGGGTTAGAAGAAAGCCATCTAAAGCAAGCGCATGATTCAGAATTAGGAGACCCGCGAATAGTCGATTTTTCCCCGCATCACCACTGACTTTGACCTGTCGTAGGTCCTTCATATGGACAAGCAATAGAACCCAGTAATGAAGCCAGGCAGGCAAAATAGTAATAATAATAACAATCATCATCATCATCATCATCATCATCATCATCATCATCATCATCATCATTATGTCATGGTCCTTATCAGGCCCTTGAAAAATACCGCTATCAAGGAAAGCATACGTTGTTTAAATATGCACCAAATTTCAAAGATATAACTATAGAATTGTTTACTTTATTAGTTTTAGCATCCTGACTTACAGCATTGCTGTACTATATAAACGTCCAAAAGTTGTATTTCTGATTCTTCTTATAAGGTTATTCTGTAAGAGACTGCATAAAAATTAATGTTTGATTAATTTTAATTTACTACCGCTACCGCTACCGCTACTGCTACCGCTACTGCTACTGCTACCGCTACTGCTACTGCTACTGCTACTGCTACTGCTACTGCTACTGCTACTGTCTACGTTGAATATCAGATACTCACAAAACAGTAGCTCTTTTTGCC
>NW_022261715.1:143143-173326 GCF_009602425.1 Actinia tenebrosa | reverse complement strand
ATCGGCAATCGTGAGCTTACTTGCAAAAGATGATGAACCCCTTGCTATGACCAGCAAACTCAAAATTTTGGTTGTGACGCTGATGGCTTTGAACGCATACTCACTCCTTTCCATGTGGGATGCGTTTATTAAAATTCATAGTAAATTGGATCTCTTTTAAAGTTCATCTACTATGAAACCATGATTTTAGGATTTTTGCTTTTCGATTTATTTCACCAGAACCATACTTGCGGATGTCGAGTGCTGAACCGTCGTATTGCAGCGCGAAGCATGCGCCGTACTGACCATATTGTGAAGAAAGAAAAGCCCATTTTTGACCCATGCTGTTCCACAGCAGGAACCCCGAGTAATAATTTCAAACGCACGGCTTTTCATGATACGTTGCCGAGTAGTTCTGAATAGCGATCAAGAATCATTGCTGGGGGGTAAATGTTATTTTTACATCTGACCACTTTCAGCAAAGTCTACGTGACGAACCAAATAATCATAATGAATTAGACATTCTCGAAGGTACGTTGAGAAGTCAATAAAAGTGAAATTCAAATCGTCAACAATTATGATCGAAACTATTTAAAAAAATTATTAAATTGAAGATGGTAAACCAATAGTATATGTGGGTTACACAATCCGATAACCTATCACAACGCATCCAAGAGCACCGGCTATCAAGCTCGTCCATAGATAAACATCTGAAAAACATGCACCAAGAAGATCAACGTTCAAATAATATTAACAACAACTATGTAGTTCTGAAGAAATGCAAAGGAAAACTTGATTGCTTGATCTACGAAATGTTATACATCAAAGACCTTAAACAAGAACTTAACAAACAATCAGAGCGAAAGTTTTCATTTAATTTTTGTTCTTCATTTTTTCATTATTTTTTTTGCATCTTTTTTTTTTCATTTTTCTTTTGTCGTTTTCTCACTTGATTTTCATCGTTATGCGCTTTGTCATTTTTTCCACTTGATTTATTCTATTTCATTGTTATTCATTGATTTTTACACTTTCTTTAGCTATATTTACATATAGTAGAGTTTAGAGTTTTCATTAGACCTGATGATGTTGTCAAGATGACAGCGAAACGTTGTCTCTTACAACTAGTTTTCTTAAATTGTATACCTAAAAGTACCTTTATCAAGTTTTTAACTTGAATATACTTTTATTTTACCAAGTACGAACATATATTTTTTTCTTGTCAGTGAAGAAACAGCTGCTGACAATATTGAGTTTCACTGAGAAACAATCATATGAATAATCTCTTACTGATTAAATACAATTCCATCGAGTAACAAGGTCACGTTCATGAAAACTTTCTGACGAAAGAATTCAGTCAGCCATTACGTAGCTTTTTTTTTTTTTTTTTTTTTTGCGATTGACCGACTACTGAGCTCAAAGTTGTAGCAAAAAGTAACTCAAACAATTTCTAAGAAAGCTTCAACTAATAAATTCTGTACATAAATTAAGAAAAAAGGGATGTCCCGAGTTACTTAAATATCAAATATTACCATCTTGACAGGTTTTCGAAAGAAAAGTCGAAAACAAAGTTTCGCACAAAAAAATCAAACTGAGCTCGAAACCTAAAAGAGATACGAAAAAAAAATTGTTACTATATCTACTTTAAAAAATATTTTCGACAACTAACTTAAAATATATGAAGAAAAGCTTCTAGAATAAGCTCAAAATTCAGAATTTTGCTCGTTAAATGAACCGCGTTTACAAACGAAAAGACAGCCGCTAAAAAAAACCAGAGCGCTTTTTCTATTTTCAAACTTTAACAACGGTTTGGTAGGGTAGCATTGTTGGCGTACGCTGCTCAGTAATGTGTCGTCTTTCACCACTATGGCTCGGGTCACTGGTTCGAGCCCTGCGTGAATATGTGAATCGATGGAGTTCGTTTGATGTGCTGTTCACTCCCATGCTACGTACGAGGATTTTCTCTGGGCCCCTTGGTTTCCTTCCTCCATAAAAATCAATAAGTCAGTCATAAGCGTAGTGTGTGTGAGTGAGTGAGTGAGTTAAAAGTGTGTGTTTGTGTGAGTGAAAACTAGACACTCAAATAGAGCGATATATTTATTATCATCTATTATTTATAGCTTTTTACCTCGGCTGTCGTTTTAGGAAATTTTTAAAAAAAACTCAGGTGGAAGGCAAAGTCGAATGTAAGGTTTTATCCTTTTCAGTGATGTTCAAAACATGTATGGTTCCCTAATAAAATTTCAGTGACTGAGTAGTTTTTTTGTGTGTGTTTGCGGACACAAATTGAACGTTTTCAAGTCACATCTCAAGACTTTCTTTGTTGAACCTAGTCATTCCCATTCGATTCTTGTTCTTTTTCGTTGGTCTCAGTTTCATTTCGTTTTATATTCTAGAGCATGATTTAAACATCGAGACTCTAAAACTCCATGATAGGAAGGGTGTTATTACTGAAATCAAAACCCGGCCCTCTACGTTGTCCTTTAAACTTGGTTTACGAATGATTTACTTTGACTACTCAGTCTTTCGTAAGAACGTTTGACTCAAACGCCCTCTACATCTTTTCATCTGTTTCTTCATCTTTACGCAGAAGAACTGATTCAAATAAATTTTCTTTACCTTTCGTCAGGTTCACAAGACTGCATTGCCAAACGGCAAGTAAAACCACGACACCAACAACACCACAGAAGGACATTGATCTGGCAAATCAGTTTGTTCTTCTCGGTTAAGGAGTAACAGAATATTGATCGTTCTGCACAAGTGGCTGAATGACAACCATACGGGATTCTTACCGGCTTTTAGTAAATCATTTTGGATGACAAATAATCCCCAATTACAAACTATACTTTCAACAATTTGTAATTGACTTTTCAACTTTCTTCAACAAATTAAAGCTTAGAATTTCGAGACTTTATGTTTAGTTACAAGGACATTACTTGATTTCATATTGATGGTTTTCACGGCGGCCATGTTGGAATAACTTAACGAAAGAATTGTCAATGAATTCTTTTGTTATATCCTCCCACATGGCCGCCGTGTCTTTGTTATTTAATTCTCTTGGGAATGGTTGAAAACCATCAATACAATATGGTTGGGATCCATTACACGTACACAATTTAATAATGTGCTGATCATGTAATGTCATATATCTTACGTTCTTGGTTGTTGTTTTTTGCTTGTTTGTTTGTTTGTTTGTTTTTTTGTTTTTTGTTTTTTTTTGTTTGTTACTAGCTGTGGGACTAAAAATATGAAGACTTGTACTGGATTTATACACAATCATTAAAAATACTAGCTTCCTTATGAAACAGAATTTGATTGACGATGATGATGATAATGATTTTCCTCGTTAGTTTTACTTAGTTTTTATGGGTTGGCGCTCTCGGAGACAGGATCACCCTTCAGGACGCAAACAAACTAAATAACAAACAGAATATTTGCCATTGTTTTATTTACCATATGTCCAATAGCACTTAAAAAAAGTTTTCAACAATTGATTCTAAGGTGCAAAGGAGGGACTGATCGAGTTACAGGGCTCCCTGTGCGCTGCACCAAGATGGCCGCCACTAAATAACAGGGTGAAAAACATGTTCAAAGTGCATAAAACCTCGTTTATATTTGCAGTATATATCAGTTAGATCTGTCAGAGTATACTATAGAGTAAAGGAATGTATTGTATCCAAACGGTGATGAAACTGGTATATTCAAACTTTTAATTGAGGATCGAAAACGAGAAACAATTTCTGGAACAGAGATATTTTAAAGGTCCGAGCAAACGAGCGCAACAACACCCAACATTGTTGGACCCAACATTGTTGGCAGTCGTTGGATACTGTTGGCGATTGTGTTCAAACTGTCCCAACAAGTCCCAACATGTTGAGCATTATCCGCCATTTTGCTTGAACTTATCATGGCTGCATTTTATAATACGAGTGGGAAAAAAAAGCATAGCAGTCATGGCTCTAAATAAAGTCCTTTGCGAAAACAGTACTCACAAAAGTGTTGTGGAAAAACGAGAGGACGGATCAGAAGAAAGGATACTTCAACAACATCGTCAAAGGGTTGAAGACACTTCAGGAAATTTGATTTTTTGCTCTTTATTTACGTGTTGAAGACACTTCCTCAGGATTTAGAAATGTTGCGAATGACTTACAAATCGAGCCTTTTCCAGTTCAACGTGATTGCTTTGCGTTTTTTGTTTTTTTGTTTGTTTGTTTAAAATCTCCATGGATACGGCGTGCAGTGCGCCTGCGCCAGTACAACTTGCGCAACATTGTTGGGCTACGCTTCGTTGACCGCGAAACAAAAGAAATGTTGGGACTTGTTGGCTCAAAAGTTTGACGAGCTTCAAACTTCACCCAACAACATCCAACAACGTCCAACAAGTCCCAACAACACGAAACATGGTGTTCAAACGCTCCCAACATGTTGGGCCCAACAATATTGCATGTTGTTAGCCAACAATGTTGCGCTCGTTTGCTCGGGCCTTAAGAATCTATTAAATTTGTTTTAAAAAGTTCCCTCTTACAGAATCTTTTACTTTTTCCTTATGTTTTTGGAAAAATAATTCAAAGGCATATGCAAAATTTAAAGAAGATTAACTTACGGTTTTTGAGAATTTTTGAATATGAAAATTAATTTTGAGACAGAATTTCCCTTTGGCAAATTCCAATTAAAGGAAAACCGTTTCAAGTCTCTGATAAATGGCATTTGGTATCTTTGTTAAATATCGCATGAGTTGAACTCGCGCGCCGGGACACAGGTATCCCGCCTATGTTGCAGTCAAAACTATATCTGGCTCTCTTTTCTTATTGTACTACTAGTCGTTTTAATCAACAGCATTGCATTATCCGGCACCTAGAGTTAATACACAAGAATAAAGTCGGGAAACGACAGTTATATACTTTTACGTCCTGAGCGAGTTGCTAATGACTGGAGCATCCCGATTTGCGTGACCTTGCATAGGCTCTTAGGACACTCAATTATAACTTTCAAATAATGTGAAGAATAAGAATAAGAAGAATAAGAAGTGCGTTTTATCCACTTCATTGTTAGTGACTGAGTCAATTATATGAGTGCATTTAATAATTTAAGAAGGCAGACTAAAATGAAAATTCATTCAAACTTTCTTGAACCAGTAATTGCAGGAACGTTGTCATATATAAAAAATAGAAAATAAAATTTCAGTATTTGAATGTTTTGAAAGTATACTCTGACATTTTTGATATTACGTGGTTGACATATACTAAAACTGCTATTTGCCTCAAGCTAGGGGGCCTTAGAATCAAAACAAAAAACATTTCTAATTAACTCCCATTTGTTATTTTGTTATTGTTCGCTTTTATTACGTTCTTGCGATAAGGTGTAACCGTTAGAAATGCAAATAATACTTTGAATCTTGACACGAGTCTTTTAATCAACTTTCATTTTATGTTCGCTTTGTTTACTTAAGCTAGCGATTGTACTGGAAATAATATTATCAAAAACAACTTCGAGTCATTCCAAAGAAATTGTCGCGCGCGGTCATATTGTTTTAATGTCGCTATACTGTTGTTAGACAAGTTCTTACTTCTCCTGTACCATATTCTTTCCTGTGCCTGAATTATATGAAAGTCATTGCAACAGGGTTTTTTAAAATTTCATCATTGATTACCTTTTTTTTGATTTTTATTTTTTTCAAAATTTTGACAATGATGAAAGAATGCAATGCAGCACACAATACGCAAATCCTTTTTTTAAAATTCAGATTCAGATTCTTTTGTATTGTCATAAAAGTCTCAATCAACCTATTGATGTAAGTGATGTCTTTCCCCATTATCCAAGTCACGTGATTATGAGATATAATATGATTACTAATGCTGGTCGAAAGTTTCTTCTTCAGCGGGGCGCCTCGAGTCTGAGTGGATCAGCATTTTAGATTACAAACATTTTAAGCTTGATTAGAAGTCATGATTTACTCTGTTACCAAGTTACTTTCATTTCATCGACGGTAAAGAAAATACTTTATGAACACTTTTTTTCGATTAAAAAAAAGTTTTAAGTTCATAAATTTAAGCGTTTTTTTGAAGACAAAAATCATGGACATAATGGAAGGATTTTCTAGTAATACAAGACGACTGAGGATGTTTTTGGTCTAAATGTTAGAATCCTAGAAAAACATGAATCATTCTGCAATCAAGGTAAGACCATCTTGACATGATTAGTTAACTGACTTGAAAGATTGGCAGCTTGAAAAAAATGTTAAGATGACTTTGGTTTTTTTCGCGAAGTAATTCAACCAGAACTGAGTTGTGAAAAAGGCGGTAAAATGAAATTACATTATCGTACTTACTAAGTTAATATTACTTTACGATTTCAAGTGATACACTTCAATATAATAATTCGACATTAAAACCTCAGAATATTTATAGTATTTGTCAAAGAATATTGAAGTAGTTTTGACGCCCTACTTTAAATTTCGTCATGCAAGCAAAATGCAAAACGCCCACGTTGGCGCCTTCCTGTAGTAGAATAGCTGTATCCAAATATCTTTTTCGAAACTTTAAAATACTCGAAACGACTATAGATATTTAAATGTATCCTTTTAGATTCAAGTATTGGGTTATGATACAGACTGGTATGAATTGTGAAGAAAGAATTGTTTATGGATACATGTAATATTTTTTGATTCAAGTCGGTCCTCGGTTGTCAGCTGGTGATAAGATTCAAAACAAACGAAAGCCTGCACAGCAGCTTTCTTTATGATAATATATATTTTTTAAAGTCGACCTAAAGCCTAAATTGATCAGGTTATGAAAGCATTTCATGAAACAGATATTTTCAGGATTTTGAATTATTGCTCTAATTTAGAGAAAAGAAACTTTGCCGGGTCCATTTTATTTGTCATTGTCATATTCTATAATATATAATATACCGATGGTAAGTTCTTAAAAGTTATCAAAATATATCAAAATCCGAAAAATACCTATCAAGACTATTTCATAATTTACAAAATAAAAGTTTATTTTTGTCGCGGAGAATTTCCAGTTTTTCTTCGTCTTTTTCCTCGCTTTCTACTTTTTCCCATTTTTTCCTTTGAATGAAAAACCAAACTTTGAACTACGTGTTCGACAACACGGCACGATTTGGCCAAATGCTATTAAACATTAATGACAGCTTGATCGTTCGTTTTCAGCTCATTAACATTTTTTTCAAGAAATTCAAATTTAACGCCAAATTGAACGAGAATTATTAGAAAAGTGATAGCAAAACTTGATATTCGGTAGTTTGTGATGCAAGAAAAGATGGAGAAAACATCTAATATCGGATCACTTAGCATTCAAATTTAGAATAAGCCTGAAAAAAGACGATTATTTTCACTGGAATACCAATAAATAAAAGCGGGCAATTAACACCAGCCAACTAGTGTCTTGACCTAATTACCCGGGGGGGTGGGGGGGATAGGGATGAGCCGCTGAGCCCTCTGAACCCTGACCCTGTTCCAGAGTAAAATCGCTGAAAACCATACCCTGTTTGGCGGCACGTACCCCGTATAGCCCCCCCGGCCTAATTAGGGCTAAAACCTAAAGGAATGAACGTTTCACTGAGCTTTTTAGTGTTAAATGCTACGATGGACATCCGTTATAAACAGATATAATTAATGTACTAGGCATAAAAAGGTTCAATGAACTATTGTTAGCATTCTGAATTCTAATCAGCCATGTTTGTTGACATCATGGTGCAGCTGCTGGTGTGTAGCTTTCCGTAAAGATAGAACTTAAATTTTTAAGGTTGCTGCCTACCATAGAAAAATGAATCTAATGTGCACACTATAATGCAATACGCTATCTTGAGCCTTATACGATGTGCGCGCGAACTTTAAAAGCGCAAATTTCTCAATTTTTTATTTACGACTCTATAACTGATTTTTTTTTTTTTTTTTTTTTTCGAATTTCCAAAGATTACATGAAAAAAATTGAAAAAACTATGTGGGATTTACTCAAAAAGGGTTAATAGACAATAATTGTCAAGTTCAAGACGAATAAAAAAATTAATTTTGACTAAGATTTCTCAACATTTTCCAAATGTTTTGACTTTCAGTGTTCGTAAAGTATAATATAGGATTCCTGGGGGGGGGGGGGGGGGGGGGGGGAACGTCTAAAGCTTGATTACTGGTGCTGATCTTTTCGTATAAAATTCTTTTTCTTCGAACTTTTTTTTATACGCTCGTGTTTACAGCGCTTCCCGCACAATTTTCTGTCTCAACAAAATAAGATTTTGGTGGACGCCAATCAAAGTGTTTCCATGACATTGTCGGAAAATGATATACAAAGTTTTTTACTGAAGAGCACTTGCCTTGGAATGGACCTTTATCACATGAGCAATGAAAACTTTTGCATTCCTCATTAACTGATTTATTTTCAAGGACTTGAATGGGTTGACTCTATTGTTCTAACCAAAATGGCTGCCGCGCGAAAAATTGTGAAAACGCCTTGATTTACGTGCCCCAAAACCAAGTTTGTCGCCATAGCAAATCGTGCGATTTCTCTTTTGGGATACTAAAAAAGTGCTTCACATTTCGGAAGAAAATCTGTTTTCGTAACCTTTTAAGGATTTGTGTCATTTTTCTATATTTCGTAGCTAATGTTTAGAAATTCCTCGTCATTTCATGAAATTGCTCTTCGAAATCGGCAAATCTTGATCTGTGTATTTTAAAAACTTACGAGAGGCAGACTCGAGGAGGTAGTTCACCGGTGTAATAAACCACAGGTTTTTGGATGGATTCAGCCAATCACCGCGTGCGTTAGAATTTAGCTATATTATAATCGGGTATAAATGCACTCGGACGACTGCTTTTTATACCTGATAAAAGACTGTCCCGTTAGCCTTAAAACGGCTCAAGTTTAGTAGTTAGGCGTAGTTTAGTCGATGGCCAAGGTCCCTTTAGACTCGCGACCTGGTGGATCTTATTTGAAAACCGAAAGCTTCCTTTTCGTAGGACGAGGTTGTCGCAGCTCTGGTATCAGTTCTAATTGTATCTCATTGTATTACAGTATTTTGGATTATGGAAAAATCTATCGATACAGTCGAGATGTTGGAAATATGTCTCAAATAATTTGGAAATATGTTGGAAATATGTTGGAAGAATAGTTCCCAGTTCCTTGTGCCATCTTGAAAGGTAGCCGTGCCTTCGCATCGAAGCGAAACGTACCCTGAACTTGCAATGATAGAGGCCTTTTTGAACACCTTGGACAAAATCATTCACATGCTTTTCTCTTTCGGGGTCGCGATGGGAGAGATCATAACTTCGAAACCTAACTTTCAACCTAAGGATTCTCAATGGATTCAAAGCGCAATACAACAGGATTAGGAATCCCCAAGTACGAAGAATCCTGATACTAGCCTCCTTTGCAGTCGTTCTTAGTGTCGGTCTGAACTGAACGCTTCCCTCCAAGAGTTTTGGACCGACACTAAGAACTGCTGCAAAGGAGACTATAGGGATACAGCTTATCAATCATTAATCCCTAGTATTAATATAAAGTATAAAGGTGAAAGAGAAAATGTGTGCCCTGAGTGGGACTTGCAGAACTAGACTAGAATACCGAGGTCGTGATATATTATTTGATTAAAGGGTCGAAAAGTTCTTGTACTTGGACTCTATTATAGTATTTCTATATAGTATATATATAGTATTGCTATATTTCAATGAACCTTATTATTGCATACTTGTAAATATGTAACATTAAGATTAATTGAAATATAAAAATACTGATATACATAAATATATACAAAGGAACATAGCTTTCGAATGTTATTGATACCCTTAAAGTCAGGGTAGGGCTAATTCACAGATCGAATTGGAAATGATTAACGTGTTAGACTATTTCGCGGGAAGAGGCCAAAAGGAGCCTTTGCTAGCATTAATCGCATCCTCATATTCCATCGGAATGGAAGAAAAAAGAAACTTAATGACAACGTAAATGACGACTGGATACGAGCTTAGTCTGCTCTACCTACATGCGAGCCTGGAAATCGAACCCGGCGAGCTCCAGAGGTGAGAGGCGAGTGCACTATCCCTATGCGACGCTTGTTTCCCTACTGATATCACGTGATTAAAGAAAAAAATCGCATACACCAATCATATAATTCTTGTAAGCATCATTTGTTCAAGTGCAAAACCAACTTACCGCTTATTTCAATCAAGAGAATATTCTCTTGTTTCAATCAAATATGCACACAAAAAACCCTCAACTTTTCTTGAATTTCATTCAATGGTTCAAACATGTTACAATTCCTTATATATATAGACTTTATGACATTCCTTTGGTGTCTGGCATGTTATAACGCGATATTTATAATTGATAAATTCGAAACCAATTTCTCGAGATAAACATTTCAATATACCTTGATTAACATTTCCGAGGCATTGCAAATTGTATGTGTCTGGCTTAAACATCAAGATTACTTTTAAAAAATTTATGATCGTAACAACATGCACCATAAACTCTTTCCATGTTTCCTCAATTTCCAGCAGATTTTCATACATTTTCTTAGATAGCCACAGTTTTTTGTTTTGTTTTACGTGCTTTTCAGCTGCACAAAAGAGTAGTCGGTTGTGTGAATCGATTTCGCTATAACAAAAACAACCTGTTATAAAAAATTAATAAAGAATAGCATCCCCATTCCGTCAAATACACAAATAAAGGAAAACCACTATATCACTAATAATAATATACCGTAAATACTTACTTTGTTTTCGTCATAAAACTGTCATAGATCGTTGATCATTGATCGACGTAGAGTCTGACAAAATCATTACGATTAATGGACATTCTTAATTATCATACAGCATGACATCTTTCAAACTTTCAAGGTATCTTGAAAGTAAACCAATCCTCAGTTAAAGATCAATCTTGTTGCCAGTAATAATCGAGGTCTTGGGATCTCCAGCCAGCTAGAAGAGAATGCTATTCAAGATATTGTATATGATTTGCAGCTAATGAATAAGTAATAGTTTATGTTCTTGCTAATTTCTAATCTTATTCAAAATCATTCTGATGGCAAATGATAGCTTTTATCGCCTCTCAAAGCTTGAGCCTAATGAATACGAGTTTTACTCGCTTTCTGCTATTGGATCGCGTTGATCATTGGAGGGATTCTTAATAAAAGAGTAAGGCGTGTATAATTAATAGTAAGAGAAATGATTAAGAGACTCTACTTAAGCAAAATATCACATATCATACATAGGTTTGCGTTTGGAGTTACCCAGCTCTAAACAGCGACATGATTTCTCGTTGGAATGGCAATTCTTGCAGAGATCTTCCGGTCATGGATAAAGTGGAGCTTTCGAGAAAACTTAGCTCTGAATTGATGCCAAATTCCGCTCCTCTGGATCATAAATCGCGATCAAAATCGGTAAGAGAGGGCTTTTTGTGTTGAGCTATAAATCTAGACTAAGCCGGTATACCTATACATATGTATATATATATATATATATATATATTGACCCGAGACTGAACAAGGCCGAGCAGGCCTACGCGGACCCGTTCATGGCGAACTGCTCAAGGCTGGTATACATACAGGTGATCACAAAACTGGAAGCCAATGTGTTTTTTTAAATGAAAAAGTGACAATGCGATCTAAAAACAGATAAATAGAAGAACAAAAAGGAAAAGAGAAAGAAAAAAGAAAAGGTCTTCCTACCCCTAAGTGAGAAGCATTATTTGATTTCGACTGAAAGGCTCATTTTTTGTGTGCTAGACTTTGGTGGTCTCGGAGAAGAAAAAAATCAATATCAATTTAATCCAACGAGGTTCACTGAGATCATATAGATCTTTCTTGCGGGTTTTTTCATATTTACATAATCAATTCTAATCAGTTAGCTATCAATGTCTTATTAAGCTGTCTTTTATACTCCTCTCACAAACTTTTGCTATAGTATCGGCTATATTTAACAATTATTCTGACAGATACTGCCTGACTTCAGATTTCTTATTTATCGAAAACAAAATCGTCAGTGAAATAAAAATTGTTATGAACCAAAACTCATAGTTTTTACCCTTTTTCTTCAAAGCTATTTTTCGTGCTGTTTTTAGCTAAGCAATCTGTAAAAATTATATTCATGATTTCGAGTTCTCGATGGGTGTCCTTGACACCCAAGTAACTAAAGCGCAGAATTGATGTATTCATATTAGTTGAAGCAGCGGAAATATTCAATGTACTTGATCAGAATTAGAGAAAATATATAAGTCAAATTTGTTGGGATAGACAACCAGTGGAAAGTGGATCCGAAGTGAAGAGGATTTCCTTGAGTGGTAGAAATGATTCTTCATCTGAGACCATTGAACATCCAGAGAATTTCCTACACGAAGCCCGTGCTGATTTAAACTAAGTTCTAGCAGATTCTATTGCAGATTCAATAGCCGGTCAGCTTTGGTGAGTAGCGTGACTGAACAACTAAGCCTGCCAGTGAGGAAAGATTTTAAAAGCGACTCGCAGTTTTTGATTTGAATTTTTTCGCAAAAGAACAATGATCTTCGAATGGCTTGGGCTGGCAGGTCAAATCCTTGGCAAGTAAAAAAGGTTTCGAGTCAATTGAACGAAAAGTTCTTTTCCAACATGCTGACATACTGATAATTCAGACAAAATATTATTAGATAAAAAATTTCGGCGGGACAGAAAATAACAAGCAAAACATTTCTGTGAAAACAGCTGTCAGCATTTTGCTAAAAAGTCAGTGAATTTAGGTTATTTTTCTATGGTTGAGGCATTCCATAAAATATTTTTTATCAAACTGACATACAGCATGATGACGTGTAATGATTATGAATTTATTCAACTGTAAAGGACAGTCAGTTGTTCATATGTCTATGGTAACCGATTCAGTTTAAACGGTTAGTTCTGTGCCCAATAATAACCTGGGAATCTAGCAGATGTATCTAGTTATTTGGATGAATGAAGAGATTTCGTAAAGATGAATCGCAGGCAAGTGTCCAAGAAACGAAATTGTACTTAATCTAACATTAGGGCAAACATCCCACTACCAGTAAGTTTATACCTTTCAATTTTATGTATTTATTAATTTCTTCATTTTCTTGCAAACTAAAGGTACAAATGTACAGTAGTGTTTGAATAATTTTATGATTTAGTATCGCAACTGAGTTCAAACAAATAGAAACATGTAAACGTGATAAACATGTGAACGTTTTCTAGAGGGTAATCGTCTTCACGACTAAAAATGACGGTCATTATTTTGAAAATTCTCGATTGTGCTTGTATTAAGTGATCCTGAGTGTGATATCTCATCTAAAACTTCCAAATTAAACGCGAAATTCGAGAGAATAAGATAAAGGTCTTTGAATCAGAATTTGAATATCGTGGCACCAAATGCAAAAGAAGTCTCCTAAATGTTGAGCGAATGTAGTTCCGAAATTACACCCCAATATCGTTGGAAAGGAAAAACACACTGTTTAACAAGATAAATAACGTCATCTGAAAACATTATCTGGAGATTTCATTGAGAAGAAAACTTAGGGAAATGATCTTTAGAACTTGAATTGGTCAAAGTTGATGATGTTGCAATTGCATGACAAAGTATCATCACAAACATGAACTCAAGTGCGTTTATCGTTAGATTAGATTAGTTGAGCAAGTTAAACAACAGTAAGGATACCTAGTTAAACTGTAGCCCTAATTTCTATGCGTTAAGCTAGACTTTTCGACATGCCAGTCAAATACGAGGGTTATTTATATCGTGGCCGGGTTATTAGTTTAAATCTAGATCACCTTGACAACGTTTTGTCGAATATACTATGTGATATGTCGAAATCTATTATTGCAGGATAAGGATGATTATTTTGTGTGAAGTTAACTTAAAAACTGAATAGGAAAAGCGGCAAAGAGTCGACTATCGTTTCTTAGGAGTCGATATATTGTTTTCGACGTAAAACTGGCATGGTTTTCTATCGCAAATCCGTCCCGATTGTAGAGGTGAGAAGCTAATACCGTGTACAATTGTCCTTCGTCTTCTGCCTCTCCTGATGATGCAATTAATTCTCGTTCAGGGAAAAATGAGCAAAATATATGGTTTACAAGTTAAAAAAGGATTTAATTTTATCGCGTTGTAATAGCTTTCAGACCAAAGGTAGCCGAAGAGTCTAAACTTAATTGAATGAGAAATATCGCCTTCTTCAAAAATTTAAGAGCAATCAATTAGAATTTCACTCAAATCAGTCAGTATCCCGCGATGGTCGGGCTCAAGGTGAAGAACAGACAGGCGCTACGTGTGAAGATCAGTCACAAATCCGGTCAAATTACCTTGAAAAATAGAAATCTAACTTTTAGTTTGAATGCCACTTTTTGAAAACACAGGATAGCTAATTAAAACGATCATCACGATGAAGTGAATCGGAGGAATTTCTATATTTTACCACCGTCAAATCGTCTTTGCAAAAAAATGTGTATGTATTTATTGGTTACAAATATTTTTCTCCATTTTTCTTTAATCGTCATTTTTTAAGATTTATTTTTATCTTGTTAAGGTTTGATTTTTTTATTAGAAGCCTTCTTAGTTATTTACTATACTGTTACTATAGCTTTTATTTTGGATTTTGGAGGTTTAATGGCCTGCAACAGATAGTCTGAAAGTTTTTGAGAAAAAAAAGAAAGAGGAAAGCGTACCATCAGTTTTTCGCGAGAAATGAGCGTTCGCTCAAGTGCTATATATAACAGTAACTGAGAGGGGCTACCTTTTTAAGGTTACAGGCGTCGATTATACATATATATCTTGCTATTGAAAGTCAGTCAGTTCTTTATGACGTTATTAATATTGCATTTAAAAGTGGAAACTCGACTGAGAAGAGAATCCGAAAGCAAAACCTATATTCGGCTGTCGGTAAACCTATTCAATGTCAGACTTACCCGGCAGCGAATCGTAAAAACGGCTTTTTTAACAACTTTCATAGATAGAAGTACAACTGTTGGAAGAATAAAAAACTTGAGAAGAATTAAGCTAGGAGTAAAGCACCATGCCCAATGAAGAACCGCGGGAGGGCTAGAGTGATGATAATTGAATGATGTTTTTCCTCCTGAAAATGGAATTTTGAGTGAAAAAAAAAAAAAAAAAAAAAAAACTATGACTGTCCAAATGGAACACAGCAGAGTTGGGAAAACCTCGTACCCCATAATTTATTTGGGATATATATTTACATGGAGTAAAAAAAGAATGTCGGAAATGCTGATGTAATTATCGTAAGACAAAAGATGAGTTAGGAATAGATAAAATCTTAGGGTAGTACCTTTCGATCGAATTTAAATTAACTCTCTACTCAGCAGCACTATTAGGTGACCGTCGGTAATCATGAGAATATCTAAATCCAAGTACTTAGTTAACGAATGAATTAAACTCCAATTCATACACAATATCAAGGGCGGATCCAGCCAAAATTTTAGCCCTCCTCCCCCCCCGCTCCCCTGGATCCGCCCTTGAATATAAACACTTATTACGTGAAATGGCAGTACTATTTATAGTAATAAAAGGGAAAAATGTAGACAAAATGAACTTTTTATCTTTGAGAGAACAAAGTGATGCAATATAAGCGCTGCATAGGATCTCTCATAGACTAACTTTACATACATAAACATACTTTTCTCAAAAAGGGATGAAATAATTTGTCATACAATAATAAAAAATTCAAAATAAAAGGTTTGTTCAAATTTTTATTTTCGATACAACAAAACTAACAATAGATCAACATGAAAGAAAGAATGAATGAATAAATGAATGAATGGGCGAATAAAAAAAAGTGAAGTAGAGAGACTAGACAGACCGAAAGAGATGTTGAATTTAATATTATTAATCGTGATGATCTGCCAAACGAGTTATCAAACAGAAAACAACTTTTGTGGACCAATTAAGCTAGGACGAGGTGCATGTTCTTTAGTGTTACTACATAACATTTTCAGTACTAAGCAGATGAATGGGTTCCAAGTTCTCACCGGTGTTTGTCAATATGTTTCCATAGAAACCAAATAAAGGTGCCAGATGGTGACAAACTAAGAGTTGAAACTAACATATTTTCAGGATATGTTTACGATTCATAATTTATAATATTCATTCCTAGATGACAGCAAGTGTACGAAGCTGACATACGAATCGTAAGGGCTGTTATAATCGAGAAATAGTACCGAGCCAGGATAAATCTGAATTTTTAAACTTCTATATTTGAAATTTAAACTTTTGAATAAGACAAAAAGATATAAATATGTCTTGATTGATAAAATTTCACTATGGAAATGCTAGGTATCAAGATATGTATGAGCTAGTGTTGATGACAACTTCTTTTGGTGAAAGTGGAACCCGCTTTTTAAACCAGACTAGCAGGTATTAGAATTGTGGCATGACAGACCGATCTATACAGGCTTAACACTGCAGTTTTTAAGAGATTTTTGCTTGTTTACACAGATGGGAAAAGTTGTTCTTTAATGTGAAGCAATTAGGAAAATATCGTAGTTTGTATATGTTGTATATGAGTAATTTGGACGTAGTGTTCTGAGTTGAATTGTTTCAAATGAATAGACAGTATGCTAATAAAAACCATTTATCATAACTGTTGGCCAATCGACCTGTAGTCCATCCATTAATTATTAAGTAAAAGACACAGAAGTAAAAACACAAGTTAAGCTACTCCAAAAAGATCTATCTACGTGTTCTACATCTTATGATGTTGCATTAAAGTCAGTTTTGATGCCGACTTTGTGACTCTTCTAGGTCATGTTTTCCTGTTCTCTGCCTGTCTGCTCAAGTGACAGAAAGGATGCAAGAAAACAGAAAGAAAAAGAAAGGAAAAAATCCCTATCGAAAGGAAGGGATCGTTATACGATCGTTAAGGGACTGGCTGGAGGGCCGGACGGGGTATCCTTCGAAAGCGTTACAAAAAAGAAACATTTTCTACGAGTCAGAGAAAACAATATACTGATTGTAGAACCATACGATGACTCAGAAGAATACCGTAAGTACTTACCTTTTTATTTTACATTTAGCTTTTATTTGTTTAACTTCAGTTTCTCTCATTATATCTTACAATATCTAGAGTATTTGTTAACTTATAGCTCCTAATTTTAAGCCATTAGTAGCGGAAGCATCTTAAACAGATTGGATTAACGTACTTTTTTGTTACATTTATCTGTGCAAATCCATGAAGTGTGCCTAAATCATGAGTATTCAGTTCTATCATGACTTTAGCGCTATCTAAATATTAGATTAATTCAATAATATTTATCGAACTTCTTGAATAACAAAATGTTGATTTTTGTCTTTTAAAGTGTAAGCGCCATGCCTAGAACATATTCTTGTGTTTAAGCTTTTTCATTTTATGTGATACAAAGGAGATTTTACGCAGTCCAGAAATTTTTGCGTGGTGGAATCGCCTGTGCTGAAGGAGCCTATGTAGTTAACGAGTTTGAATATTAAAGCATTTATCAAACTTTAGGTTGTTTTTATTTATTATCAGTTTCAAAAGCTTTTCAACAGAATTTAGTCTTCGTTCACTCGTTTCTCAACCAATTTCAGCATCCCTAAAGTCAACTATGTCCAAGACATTCTCTTTTATTTAAATTATAATTCAGTTTCTTTCTGTCCTTTAGTAATACATTATTTAAATCGATAGAGCCCTAAAACTGGCTCCCGCTGCAAAATAAGAACTAATACGAGCACTTAATTCAGCATATCATGGCGAAAAAGCTTAAATTAGCTGAACTATGTTTAAGTTATGTCCTTAGTTTAAAACTAATCATATTTCAATCAAGGTAAAGGGATTTGTGGCCCACTTTGTGGTTCCTGATTAAGAATTCATTGCAATGAAATGTTTATTTTCCAATTTTACCTGCTTTTCAACAACAATACAAGTCAGTGTTTGTTTTCTGCGAATACCCCGGCGGCAAAGCTGATGTTGAATGGGGAAAAAAAGCAACCAAACTTCAGTCAAGGGTTTATGATGACCATTTTCAAAAGAGTATGATGAAATAACTCTAAGTTGGCCCGCGACGCTACGAAACAAGGAAAATATAATACAAAATTAACATGAAAAAAATTTAAATGTCAGCCCTGTAAAAAGTTTATATTTGACATTTTTGGTTTTACAAAATCGTTTCAACAATTCATTTTTTTCTATATTTGCTGTGGAGGCGAAGGTGGTCCGAAAAGTGTAAAGTTTTGATGCAAAAAATCCTACGCCTGGAAATCCCACATAATCTCGAAAACCTTCTAAGCGGTTTCTTTCACATGGCTATCTCATATTCTATTCAGTCTTGTTGTGTTTGAAGATTTGTTCTTTCCTGTATCATAAAAATAAGATTAACAAATACCACATATTTTAACCTTTTTTGGTACTAGGTATTTTATTTAAAAACTCATAATTTAAGTCGAGAAATGGTTGAATGATGAATTAACAGCACATTTGTAAAGAACTCCACTGAAGATAAAGAATTATAAGCAGATATGAATAGCAATTTTAACTAGTAATTCAAACAAAATTATATTGCCTATAATATTCAGACCTCATCTTTTTACAGACATGGTTCTGTTTTCTATGCAACGATAAAACTGTATTTTGAACTTCGCTCTACGCCCATCTTAAGTGTGGTTCACAAAATAATATCAAAGCACTATTTACTACTTGTATAGTATATATTTTCATCTATCTATCTGTCAGTTCGGTTTGTTTTTGTGGTAATCATTTCTCTCGTGTTTTACCAAATTCTCAAGACTAGGAAGCAATAAAGCTAATAGTGGTATTGGCGGTAAAATCGTTGACCAGACGCGTCTTCAATTGAAATCGTGTCAAATGGCGCGAAAAAGCCCGGGCGAAAAAGCTTATATTTGCTTCTAAAACTAATTGTTTTGAACATTTTCTTGATTGATTCTTCTTTGTTTCATTTTCATGGCAGGAAAGCAGAGCACTTACATTCCACTTCAGGACATGTGGTATTTTGGGTATATAGTTTTCGAATCACTAGTCGAGCCAGCTCATTTTATTCGTCGCTGTTCTGATCAACTCGTACTACAAAAATACGAAAATACACCCTTCTTCAAAGAAGACGCAAGCTTCAAACTGACAAGAAAAAGATGTATTGGTAATAACAGTAGAACCATAAGTTCTTTAATAGTATAGGAAATTGGAATACCAAACACCACTCTTTATTTATTATTTATATAACAGCGTGTGAATCTAAAAAAACTTGAACTGAAATTAAATGAAATGTTACTAGTATTACATAAGGGAGACGAATCGGCGTCGAGCCAGACAGCCTTTTTTTTAAATTAATTTTTTCTGTTGGTTATTTCACATTTAGCAAACAACCCCCCATGTGGTCAAGTATTTTAATCTAGAAAACAACTTGGTTGTTCGCAATTTAAAAAATACCTATAATAATCGTTCATTTTGTTCACAGCATGTGTAAAGATTGGATCTCGAGTTTGGGCAAGAATCGAGAAAGGTTGTTTTCTACGAGGTACTGTGATTGCAGTAGATGATTTGGTTCATATAGAACTCGAAAACGGAAACAGAGTGAAGCACAAGAAAATTACGACGGAAGGTGACTGTGCGTACGTGCCTGACATCGTGCCTCATTCTTTAGAGATTGATATTGGTACAAGAGTATTAGCAAGATGGTTTAACAGGCATGACAGCTACTACCCTGCTACTGTCACAGCTATCAGGAGAAACCTCTTCAGCGTTAGATATGATGACGGTGACAAAGGAACTAATAATATCAACGAAATACGAATTCTTAAACAACCGGAAGTAGAAGGTAAAGTTTTGCAAGTTGATCGTAAACACCCAAACTGGACTGAGCAAAGCATTTGGGTAGATATGAATCGGGATTACATTACATTACCATATCTATTCTATTATTTTTGATTTTATTATTATCAAATTGAAAAAGAAAAATGAAAAAGTATAGGAATAAAAGCTTGAGTAGCTAAATTGTTTAGGTCACCCATCCAGGTACTAATTACGATGGATCGGGCTTAACTCACTAACTTGGAAGCCCAACTTTTTTCCACCGCGAGCAACGGTTTCAAGAAATTAGTCGTGAAAAAATGCACCAGATAGATTAACGTGCGTTGCATACACCCTTCTCATAATGGCTGATGAACGCACGGAGACGAGGTCACCCAGTCATCTTGCAAGGTTGAGCCAAGCTGCTCATTCAAAATAAAGGCTGTTAGCGCTAATTCAGGTCAAAACAAAGGTCATTTTTAAAATATTTTTCTTCTTTAAAGTCATTTCATGTAATTTTATATCTTTTATTGTGAAATAATGACTGGGTGACCTCGTATTCGTGCACTTGTCAGCCGTTATGAGAAGGGTGTAGAGTGCAAGAGATAGGTGGACATTGGCATTGTAATGTAAATGTGCCAACCATTTTAATAATAGTATTGACAACATAACATTCGACCAAAACAAATTCTTCATCGTACGCCTACCTATTAGGTACGGTCTGGCCGGTCTGGTCTAGTGTCTCTGGCCTGATGCCCTAGGCCATTGGATATATATACATATATCGGGTAATTAGCAGAGTGGAATAATTTTTTGAAATTTCGATCGGTGGAAATTTCTTTCTTTTATCAAAACACCAAGCCATGGATTGCAGCCATGTTGATGGTACTAATTGCTACTTTAATATGTGTAAATATAAACAACATGGCCTCAATAGCATAATACTTGAAGTTAGCGCCTTGAGCCTCTGCCGAGCTGTTCTTGACACCCTACGTTTTGGTTTTCATACAGGTGGCGCCAACTTACCGTCTTGGTCGTCCCTAGATGGATTGCCAAGAGTTGGTGGGTTGTGTATCGATAGCACAAGTAGTGATCAAAGCACAACAGAAGAAACTATTGATAGCCAAGAAACTCCACAACACGAGGACTGGTCTCCATATCCTAGGGACATGTCCATCCCTGAACAGAGACTATATGAAAACCAAAGCGAACTACCACGAGAACTGGATAGGGACGCTGATTTTGGCTACGAAAATAATCTACAGTATCTGACGCCGAATATTCAACCACTCTATCACGCACCTGTCATAAGGAACGTTAGTCAGGTTAGCGGTGGTTCTGCGGACAGCGGTTATCACGACAACGCATGCACAGGAAGTACACGCCAGAGGAGGACTGGACTATGGGCCGATTTACATTGTAAGTGATGACTCGCATTCAAAGGAATTCAGAATACAGTTGTTTTCTCATGCGGCTACCCTTTTTTTCTCTTGTAGATTTTTAAAGTAGCAGTTCGTTGATTTCTCTTTTGACTTAAATTGTATTAGTTCCTAATACTAATAATTTATCAATAGCTATAAGAAGACAATTTTTAGCATTTTTTTTCCAACTCCGCCGGTGGAGCCAAGTGATTCCCTGTCAAAATCGTTTTTGGGTCATCGTAGCTTTTCTTTTTGTACGAATTTGGTATTGAAAAGTAAAAATATTACCTAGTCCATGTATACTATCGGAAATTGTTTATTAGTATTACTATAAGTACTTGGTGTTTTAAAAAAAGGTTGCAGTGTTGTGTGCGGTTATTCACTGTCAACCTCTGGCATAGTGACTTCCCTTGCATGCGTTACTTAAACAGTCGTGAGTAAATTAATCATAAAATAACAATATATTAATATAATTAACGATACTTCTAGAATATAGAAAGATCAATGTTTTTTTGTTGTTTTTTTTTTTTTTGTGTGTTTTTTTTTTTGACAACGACTGAACGACAATTTAAAAAAACGACAAACTTATCAATTAATCGACAAACAAATGATGAAAACGATAGCTCAACTAAAGATATTGATAACTACGATGATTAATCCATGACGCCGTCCGTTAACAACCAAACTAACGACACCAACCACTAATGAATCTAACAATCCGTATAGAACAAAACAGACCTAACAATCTAACCTATACTCAATTCAATCGCCGGCCTTTCACAATCTTTTTCGTATCCGAAAGTGGAATCAATGAATACAAGTACTTAGAAATCTACGCACCTGACTAAATGGATATCTATTTATGTTACTTGCTTCTTACGTTCGCCCTTTTTTTCTCGAATTTCAAATAAGCTGCACTATATTTCGTTTGCTATTATAAAAACCCTGACATTTTCGTAATCTTAGGTTTTTAAGGTATCTAGCTAGACATATGTGTTATCACTTGTGAAATGTTACTTTGCAATACGGTCACTCACTTTGCTTCTGTCAACTTGCTCCTTTATCTTTTCTCACTTCTTCTTTTCTCCTTCTCTTTCCTCAGCCAAAGAGAAGGGGTGCGGCGGACAGTTCGGCTTTGACTCGCGCTATCTCTCTCCCTTCTCGTGTCACTCTAATTTTACCTCCTCTGGGGAACGAAAACTAAGCAATCTGAGCGTCTCATCAAGTGTAGACTCTGGCTATCAGGGGGGGTACAGCAGACATGACCCACGCTCCTATCTTAGAGACACTACTAAGACATCTAGCCCTACGTGTAAGTGATACGCATAATTTCTCTGCGCAATACATTAGTTGAATGAGCCAGTTGATGTTATGATATGTTGAGTGATTTGTCATGCAAAGTAGTTAGACAAAAGACTTGATCCATGAAGAACTCTGAATCCTGTTGCTAAAAAGAAATTTCCTCATGCCACAATAATGAGGCATAACACAATACTTCCCACTAAAGCTTGCTTCAAACTTCAATTCTAATCTTTCATCGCGCCTAACTCTCAAGACATTTTAAGCCACTCTGCATTAACGAACACGCAAAGATTTTTTTTCTTCACTCGAGCTGCCACAATGCAATTTTGTTCCAAAATAAGTAGCTACATTAGGCGGATAATGGCAAGTTCTATTCTTTATTCTTCCCCTTCTTAACACATCAAACACAGCATCCGTGGAAGGGCAGTTTACGTATACGTCTTGACTGTCAAGTGTATTATAAAGAATGTATGACGGACCTTACTTAAACAAAAGACTCCAAGACTCAGAACTTCTTTTGTTTGAGAATCTCCGTGAGTTTCTATTAAAACCTCTTGCACATAATTCGCATCTTGGATGGGATATGAAGTACGTAACTGATCTGAGAACGAGACTGTTAAATAAACGAAATGAGCATGCGCACTGTTGCATCTTTCATCATCAAATTTGTTACTATCTCATCTAAGTCTCTGTTCATTTTGTTCTTCATCAAACCGCGATGGGTGACAAAATTAACAATAAACCAAAAAGACATTTTTTATCTGACTGGCTAAACAAACTCGCTTTCGTCCTTGGGGCCAACATTTTTATGACGTAGTGTAAAAAGAACGTGGACTCACAGAACGAGACAAAAATCTCATTCACACTACTTAATGTTATAACACGCATGCGCATGCTCTAATTACAAAACGTAGATATTTTACATGCTTTTCTTACTGTTTTTATTTTTGTATCAGTTGAAAACGCGCTGTCCATGTCCGAACTTGTTATTTCTTGGTCTCCATCGAAAAGAAGCGTATTTTATTCTATCGTGATGCAGTTTAACGTCCAGAAAATCTACTTATGACCAGGACTTGACCGGCAAAGAAATGCTGTTGTTTTTGGTGGAGATCAGACCATATATTAAACTATTTTGCGCATGGAAATAAAGACTTTTTACATACAGCTTTTTTAAAAAGATTGAAGGGGAGAACGGCGAATGGCGACCGAGAGGAACTCAAATGTGAGTATTCAAATAATCAAGGTGTTTTAAATGGTTTGGTTGAGTACAAACAAAACTAAATATCTCAACAGTAACCTCTAATTTTTTGATAAGAATAATAACAAGAAACACCAGTCATTCCAGCTATTCTTGGATCTTGGAATGTCCTATCACCTATCACTTATTACCTATCGCCGTTCGCCCCTTCAACCTT
Source organism: Actinia tenebrosa (assembly GCF_009602425.1). The sequence goes on along the minus strand of NW_022261715.1, from coordinate 149,455 downwards.
CTCTTCGAATAGCTGTATGGATAACAAGAGAATCTACTGGATAACGTTGGAATTTAACTTCTCTAGGTCAAAGAAGAGCAACCCCCGCCGGCAACAATTCTGAAAAATACTCCTGGGAACACGAAGATAACGATCCCCTGTCAGACAACGAAACGAGTAACTCTACAAACTACTCCGCAACAAATGAACTCGATTTCCCCGACAGTTTCTCCAAGGAGAACCACTCCAGCTTCGCCCCGTCTCATACCAAAGATCACGCAACTGGTATCGCAGGTCACGCAAAGAGTAACGGAGGGCCTAACGTCACAAGACCAACAAAATCCTACGGAAACGAACTTGTTAACAATTACTCCTCGACCAATGGTTCCTACGTCACCCAAAATGGCGAGAGCAATGATGACTCCAGAGCCAGTGAAACCAAAAATTATGAAATGTTCGCCCAAAATGCAGAAGAAGGTGACAGAAGCGCTGTCCCCAAAGCTGTGCCATCGAAATACTGTCCTATCCATCACCACGGATTCAAAACAGATCAACTTCAAAGCGACTCAGGCAGAAGAAAACATCATGAGTTTAACAACGATGCAATACTAGAAGGGGAATGTGGCCCGAGGTTGATCGGTAAGAAAACACATATTCCCTTTTACAAGAACAAACTTAGTTAAACATAAAATCATTCTTGATTTTGGTTATCTATATTAGTGGTACGTAAAGAAATAATACTCAAGGGAATGGCACGTAGTTTGGACACAATCTAACCGTAGCGGTCAACAATGAATATAATGACAATATGATCATAACAATATTTATTTTAATAGAATAATGATCAATTAAAAGAAAAGATTTTGGATCGCAAGGTATTATGGGTAGCCAAAGGGGCAAGACAAAACCGCGAAGATGGTGAAATAACGAATTAATGATCTTTGAGAACTTGGCTCAGTTGTGGAACTGTCCATTTTTTAAAAAAAWTATCTGTTATCAAGTTGTCTTGTTGTGAACTGTTAATGTCAATCTACGCCATTACTATAACAAAGCTTCATATATTTGCCCCGGGATGACCCATAATGCCTTTCGGTTCAAGATGGCCGCTGCATCGTCGAAACAGTCTATTATACATGAACTTGCTAATTCAGTATTCTTGTGTTTAACAGGACTGGAAACTGTTATCTAAACTGAATTGTCTACTTTCAAGAACAATTCTATGCAAAAGAACCCAGGAGGTGAAGGTGTGACAAACAAGGCTGCTGCGTCACGCACACGCATGACAACGGCTTCCTACCAATACCACGTGAAGCATGTAGCTGCTCTCTCTCTACACTTCCATCTCCTTTGATACAAGCAAGGACAATTTAGAGTCGCAAAAATATTTTCCTTTTTGAAAGTTTAAAGAAATACAAGTCAAGTATGTTGCTGCGTTGTTCCAAGATGACAGAGCTTTTTGACCCAAGATTCCATGCGAGTCAATGCCCTGGCGGTTATTCTCTGAACTTTAAAAGCAGACAAAGCTTTTTGGTCACAGTGTCATTGGTTAGTACGATTACAGGATGATATATTATATAACTAGCACTCGTCGTTGGTTAGTCGATCGGTAAAATACTAAAATGAAGAGAAAAATAGRCACATTTCAAAAGGCAAAAAACAAATTTAAGTAACATTTTGAATATAATTTGATACGTCTAGTGCATCAAATATTATATATTTAGTACCAACAGTTTCATATTCAAGTAAAAGATGAGCCTGAGTAGATTTCATTGCACGTACATATTAGCCATTGAGGAAAAGTCTGGATCCAGTTGGATTTGCAGTGCATTGTGGCACTGTTTTAGAAAACATGTTTCCAAGATGGCGTCTATCTTGTCCCAAAATGCGCTGCACACCCTACTCGACCCAGTCTTTTACTCAACCTCGGAATTGCCACTCAGGTGCAGTTGAAATGAGACGGATTTTGTATGAGATACAAGAATAAGGCATACTTTTAGCCGTACGACATTCCTGGATATTTTCCTAAGATCGGGCTGCACACAGGTTAATACACCCAAACATAGATGYAAGCACGTTTAAATTTGTAACATTACGATGTTATGGTTACTCAATACYATGACTCGGTAGTGAGTCGTTCCTATTCAGTGTTTTTTTATTTTTCACAAAAATGAAAATAGGTGAAACTAAAAAACACTGAAGCATTTTATCAACGAGGAAGTTGACTTCTCGGTGTAAGAGGTACAGGAGAAGGAATGGTTTATAATTTATCCTGTTTCCTGAATTCGTGGCTTTGTTTAAAATCATGGTATCGTAATGGGATATCCATTTRTTGAAGAGATTTATTTGGGAAAACTTCACTGTTTCTTTTTTGCTTTACGAGATCCTGTTACATGAATCCACATACGTCAGTCCGAGGGCAGTTTGAAGGTAACGAGGAAGCAGCAGTGCATTTCGGTATTATTGTTGTGCATTATTTTGCTTGCTTGATGTCCTCGATCAACCCTACAGTTGCACTTCAATATTAAGTTATTAAAGTCGGTTTGCAAGCAAAGAAACGCGTATACGACTTCTTTTTTTTGATATTAGGAAGAAAATATCAGTTCCTTGAACCGGCTTAAGGTCTTTTTTATTTACTAAAGTACTACTAAAGTTAACTGTTAATCACACTGTAATGAACTCGGAGAGTCTGAGAGTCTGTAAAAGTTATTTCTCTTATTAATCTAGCAAGATACTTTACAAGTTGTTAATCTTGTGCTATCGGGTCGCGTGACTGGTTCCTACCATAATTTAGGTTGACAAAACCGGCAATKTATACTGTCACCTACACTCTTACAAACATATCCCCAACAACACTGCATCAACACCAGTGTCGTTAAAAATGGCGCGAAAAAGATCACGTGATCCGTTAGTCAATTAACCAATCATCCGTATTTATTTCATAGAATTTAGTTTTTTTGGSAGTTATTTATTTTAGAGATATATACTTTATGGCTTAGCTGGCTAAGCCTTTTCAATGAATTTATTAAATTTTAATTAACAATAATGACAGAAATATTATGATATAATAAAGCGCACGGTTAGAACAGGAATAGAATCTTATTCAAGATATAAGCTATGTAAAACTATCAACTGTAAGGCAGTTCAATATTCTAAAATAAACTGAAACTAAATATTAAAACGTGTGTATCATTTGAATTTAAATTTGAATTTGAATTTGTTTTCAATTTGTGGGTTCTGACAAGAACGCTGTTATGGCGTCCGCTGTTGTTAATCGTCTATGCGGGAAGCAAATTTTTTATTTGTGGTTGTCAAACTCATGACTAGCTTCATGATAAGCTTAGCAAACTGTATGGACTACTTCGACAATAAAGCGGCCATCTTCGAACACAAGGCGTTTATGAGGCGTCCAGGGGGCAAAGCAAAATGTTTGCCTTCAATTCATGGGTAAAGGTGTTCGATGTGCCGTCTTTAGCTGTAATCACGACAGGCGATATAAAGAAACTTTGAAAATGTAGCATCAAACCTCACATCAGCTGTATATTTGTCCCCTGGACGCCCCATGACGCCTTGTTATTCTAGATGGCCGCCGTATATTCTAGTAATCTATTCCTTTATAATGACAGAAGTGAATCAGAGTGCGAACTACACTAAAGCAGCAATACCGGGGATTTAAGGCACATTTAACAGCAAGAATGCACGGGTATACAGGGAATAAAAATACCCSATACTTTAACATGAGAGATGAGCCGGTAAGCCGTTTGGGATGGGCCCGGGTCTTTCACAACTTCCAAGTCGCGTAAAAAATGAGCCAGCTCAACTAGAAACCGTGGACAGCTGTTTCGGCCTGTATTGGGCCTCGTCAGCACGGTGTATCTAGTGAGCTGGTAGAATCCCAAGAAAAAGTTCTCTAAAACATATCAAAGAATGAAGTCTATAACATTCATTATTAATTTTAAGTTGTTATTTTCTTGGTCTGTGACGTCACGTGCAAACGAAGAATATGAATAAAACGCCGTCTCAAACAAATGCCGTCTCAAACCGCCATTAAATGTAATTAAATGTCGAGGGATAATAGACCAATAGAAAAGCTTGTAAGAATGATTATAACGTCATCTTAACAAACTCATCACCGTTTACGGTAGGTCAGCCAACTAGCCTGCGTAGCGGCCCAAAGGGAAGRRAAGGGAAGGGGACTGGGGAYTGAGGAGAGGAAGGGGAGGGGGACTGGGGAGAGAAAGGAAGGAGAGGGAGGGCCTGCAATGAACCCCCTCTATTTTTCCTACCAACTTTCAGAATTCGAACTTTAATTTTGATTGGTTGACTCAWAGAAACAGAAATAAACATGACTTTACCTGTCACTTTTCCTGTCGATCACTTCCACTGAAATTGAAGAAGAAATCTCCAATTTGAATATTTCAAAGGCAAMAGGTCCTTTCAGCATACCAACCAGGTTACTAAAGTTACTTWAAAATGTTTTGGCAAAGCCTCTTGAGATCTTGTTTAATGCATCGTTTTCAGCTGGTATAGTACCAGACTTTCTTAAGTCAGCTAGTGTTATACCAGTTCATAAGAAAGGCTCACACCTTTCCCTCAACAATTATCGACCAATATCATTACTTTCTGTATTYAATCGACTCCTGGAAARACTTATGTACAACAGGTYATTAAAATTCTTAGACAAAAATGAAATTCTTTYCAGCAAACAGTTTGGATTCCGTGCAAAGCATTCAACKGATCATGCTATTCTTAGCATTGTTGATAAAATTCMAAAAGMAGTTGATGAGCAWGACWTTTCCTGTGGAATCTTTCTGGATTTTAGTAAAGCCTTTGATACGGTTGACCACAGAATTTTAATTAGCAAATTAGAACGCTATGGTGTAAGAGGAGTGGCTAAAAGCTGGTTCACATCTTATCTTAGTAATCGTAATCAAACTACTGTTGTTAATAATGTTACTTCAAACCCACTGGATATAACATGYGGAGTGCCTCAAGGATCTGTCCTTGGTCCTTTRCTTTTCCTACTCTATATAAATGATTTTCACCTTTGCTCCAATCTCTTTGAATTCCATCTGTTTGCTGATGATGCTAACCTTTTTTATAGACATAGAGACATCAAAACATTAGAATCTCATATTAACTCAGAAATTAGTAATGTTCACATTTGGAACTGTGCCAATAAATTATCACTCAACATAGAAAAATCCAACTTTGTYCTTTTCYATGCACCCCAAAGAAAAATCACACACCATTTCCATCTAACCATTAATAACAATTCTATTAAGCAAACAAATTGCATTAAATATTTAGGAATTTACATTGACTCAAATCTAGGTTGGAAACCACAAGTAGAATATATTGCCAAAAAAATCAAACGCAGTATTGGTCTATTATCAAAACTTCGTTACTATGTGAATTCAAGGATTTTGAATAATTTGTATTATGCTTTAATTTATTCTTTCTTAATSTATGGTATAATAGCATGGGGAAATACCTATCAAACTACATTAAAACCTTTATATTTATTACAAAAGAAAGTTGTGCGTATTATTACATTTTCTTCATTTGATGAGCATTCAAGCCCTATATTTAAACAATTAACTTTCATTAAAATCTTTGATCTTGTAATTTTCAAAATATCAACTTTCATGTACAAATTTAATAACAAGTTATTACCCTGTACCTTTGAATCATTTTTTACTACTATTKATAAGGTGCATGGATATAACACAAGAGCAGCAACAAAAAAGTCTTTTTATTTACCCAAGGCTAGAACTAATTATGGAATATTTAACATACGATTTCAAGGACCTAAAATCTGGAATTCTATTGATGAATCATTTAAGAAATTGTCTACAGTTATCGTAGAATGATAAGTTATACACCGTAGTGAAAATAGTAAYTGACGTTTCGGACGTTAGTCCTTCGTCGGAGTCAATAGAAAGTAAGAGTAAGAGAGATGTTTATATAGTAGAGGAGAGAGAAAACAAACTAATAAGAAAAAAGCAAGCCATTTAACAAAGGAAAACAAAAGGATCGAAAACAACAATAGGTGGGAAATAACTTAATTATAAGCGAAGCGTTCGTTCATCCCGTGGGGATTAACGGTGCCAAGTGAATGAATTAAGCGCATTTCTTTTGTTTTACGATGATTGTTACAGCAGTGGGTTAAACACAGACCAAAAACAATAGCATTAAGCTCAGAGTGATTAGCAGAGTTAAAGTGCCGAGCAACTGGTTTAGATAAATCTTTCTTGCGAATGTCGTAAAGGTGGTCTCTAAAACGATCACCTAATCGGCGGCCAGTTTCTCCAACATAGAGCATGTTACAGCGTG